>LTAE01000692.1:63282-74017 GCA_001647135.1 Pontederia paniculata
ATTACAAAAGAAAAAAAATGAGAAAATTAAAGGAGAGAAAGTTACGAGATTATATTGTATGAGAGATAATTGGATATTACATGAGAGAGAAAATGAGATACATGGATGAGAGAAAAAGTGAAATATTATAGGAGAGAGAAAGTGGAACATTACAACAGAAAAAAATTTAGAAAATTGGAGAGAGAAAGCTATGAGATGATATTATAGGAGAGAGAAAATGAGATATTACGTGAGAGAGAAAATAAAAAATGGAGGAGAGAGAAAGTAAAATATTATAGGTGAGAGAAAGTGAAATATTAAAAAAGAGAAAAAATGAGAAAATTAGAGTAGAGAGAATGTTATGAAATGATATAACAGGAGAGAGAAAGTGAGATATTACATAAGAGAGAAAATTAAAAAAATGGAGGTGAGAGAAAGTGAAATATTAAAAAAGAGGAAAAAATGAGAAAAATTAGAGTAGAGAGAATGTTATGAGATTATATTATAGGAGAGAGAAAGTGATATATTGTCTAAAAGAAAAATGAGAAAAATGGAGGAGAGAGAAAGTAAAATATTATATGAAAGATAAAGTATGATATTACAAAAGAAAAAAAATGAGAAAATTGGATGAGAGAAAATTATGAGATTAGATTATTAGAGAGAAAGTGAATTATTAGAGAGAAGAGAAAATTAAATATTATATAAAAAGAGAAAATGATGACGTTGAAAGAAAAAAAATAGAGGAGAGAGAATGTTACAATATTAAAGAAAAAAGAAATGATAAATTATAAACAAAAAAATATCGATATTAGAAGAGACAACGAATATTTTATATAATTTTTTAGAGGTGAGAAATTTTCTTAAAAAAATTCTAATTTATAATGCATGATAATATAAAAGATTACCGCACTTTTTAAAAAGAATGATATTCATTTAATTTGGTGGAATCTCATTTCAAAAGAAATGTATGATTTTCAAATAGATTACTTAGTTAATCAATCCAAATGTAGGAATATAACATTTCTGTATATATTTCAAAGAATCTTACAAAGATAGCTCCAATCAAACACACCCTTAATGCATTTTTAATTAGACTTGTGGGCCTCCATGGAAAAATAATAATAATGAAACTAAATAAAATTTAAAAATATCTTTAAATCTATCAACTCAATGTGAAAAGGTCATGATTTATACATTTTCGTTATCAGCACAGAAGAAAAAATTACCCTGGTCGATGGGTACCCTACCACATGAAGCAACACAAAGAATAAATACAATTATCAACAGAGCTTACCGATTTGATTATTCATAGAACACAATAAGGCCTCTAACCTTAAAGAAAATAACAGTAAAAACACACGAGTCATTTCGAAAAGTAAAATTGAACTTGTTTAGAATGCTTGGAATAGTCTCTAATTCCTGCAAAGCATGCAGTGTTAAAAAAGGTGAATAATGACTATAATTGTAGGTGTACTCAGACGCCAAAATCCACATATTAAAACTTCTGGAACAAACAGTCAGATTGGAGTCTTTTGCTAAAGGGCAAATAAAGTTCGTAAAATTTTGTTACACTTCCAGTACAACTTTATGAACCATGGTCTCCTTGTGTATCTGGTGGCAGCTCTTCTCAACAAGATCAAGAAGTTTCTCCAAGTTGACCGCCCACGAGTTAAGAATTTCATTGCTATCCTTGGCTGTCTGGAAAGAAACAATACCCATAGGCCTATCGATCTTTGCAATAAGAGCTTTTGAGACTACCATATCTGACAGATATTTCTCTGCCTCCTGAAAAATAAATTAACAAAAAATGCTGTCAATGTGTACTTCTGAAATAAAATGCACAATATATTCTACTAGTATATTAGGTCCGGAAGCTTATGTATAGTTTATCGTTACCCGTTATGGGACAAAGAAACCTAAGAAATAGTAAATGCATGTATCAATTGATATGTTGATGTACTGAACATCCAGTCTCATAGGAACTTCATAGCAACAAGGGACTAAGCTACCATAGGTCTTTTCCTGGATTTCACTACTGTTCAAGCATTCTGATTACAAGAGCCTCACGCAAGAGGAATGTCCTAAGACCATGTGTGTGGTCTGATGCCTGCCCAATGTCAGAAGGTCAAGGAAATTTGATATCCCCTTGAACTATCATGAAACTTAAATTGGTGAGTCCATCGGAGCATAGTTAGTTAGAGGACAGTCAAAAAACTGGAATTTTATAAACTATACTTGCAGGATGAGAAAAGTAATTATGGCTGATAATTTATAAGAAAAGAAAATTTGGCAGTCTACCTATGAGAAATCATTACTATAGGAAAAAGACAGTCTATCTATGAGAAATCCTCTCATTATATATATATATATATATATATATATATAGAGAGAGAGAGAGAGAGACAGAGGAATGCATAAACCAAACAAGTGGTTTTGATTTAAAATATTGAATGACAAGACAAAACAGCTACGATAACTTTTTTTAACGCAATTACTCGGAAATTTGGTCTGCTACACGCGCACAACACCTAAGTGCACAACACACTCATTTTTCTCTCGCCCTATATATATATAATGAGAAAGATTTCATTCATATATGGAAGATTAGAACTGAAAATAATGCACCAGTCTGTTCCTTTTATCCAACTGAGTTGCCAAAATATGATGTCCAAGAAATAAAATGGAAAAAGTAGATTAATTAATCAACTGAATGGTTAAAAGAACTATATTGTCATGTTCGTGAAAGGAACAGGAATCAAACCTGCAAACTGAGGCATAATAAATCTGCAAGTCTCTTCAAGGTTATCCTTGAATAGTACTTTGATACCACCAATATGTTCTGGAAGAATGTGAAATACAAAACATCTTTTAATACCATAACCTCTGAAATGCAATTAATTAAAAAATTAAAGATATAGTGCTAAGAACTACATGTTCGATGATTCTGAGTTTTAAATCTTCAGCTGCCTTCGGAACTAAAGATCCTCCAAGAAGATTCTTCTCATTCTCAAACTCATCCTTAAACATCTCCCACAAGCTTGTCCACTGGATTACCTCCATGGTCACAAGTTGTTTTAACAGTAGCCTGAGACAACAGGTCACCAAAAAAAGTATGAATGAGAACAAAATGATTGGAGATACTTTAATAGAGTTCATATGATAACATTTCTTCCACATCATAGTAACTCAAACCTTGTTCATGAAGAAGTAAATCGAGAGCCACCTACCGGAAATGTGGAATTTCAGAGAGGTTTTTATCCTCTAGAGTAGAGTTGAGAAGGCTTGATTGCATAGGATCATGAGGTGACAACACTAGGTACCAACAAATTTTCCGTAGCACCTATAATCAAAGCACTCCATGAAATAATGCTAATATTTAACAGGACAAATGAAAGGAATAAAAGGGTATAAATTTACCGGAATCCATTGAGCTGAATCCTCTTTCACAGATGGAATATCATATATTGCCTTGTAGCAACGGCAAATTTCGAGGTAATCATTGTTATGAGAATGATAGCTGAACAAACATGAAATCAGATGAGCTATTTAAGTTCAAGGAGTAAAAAGGTAAAAAGATATTTTGATTAGATATAGCATTAATAAAAGATGGAGATCCTTTGAATTTCTAGTACGCATATGCCAAGGACATTTGCAAACAGAAGATGAAGGCAACAACAGCCAAGTTCAGTAATGGTCAACTTTGTTCATCAATAATATGCATGCAAAAGATCTCTTCAATTCATAATTACATCACAACTCTTTGACAAATTTACACACTCATATTTGCCGAAAACAGATCTGGAATATGGACAAAATGAGACTTCACTTAATTCCTTAGACACCAGAAAATTATCAACTGCGGAAAATTGTGGAGCCAAAATGTCTGCACGTCTTTGATCATACAACAACATAAATACAAGAAGTCTACTCCTGAATACAATAGGAAACGTGAACAGATCCAATAATTTGTGGGATACCCTAAGAGGAAAGGAAACTTAATGTATATACATACCAAATTATAAAAATTACAATCTAGTACCAAAAAGGAAACTTCAAAAATAGCTAATTGACTGCATATGATTCCATGCATCAACAAATGTTTTGTTGATGATTGCTTAATTTTATGCAATCTGGATATCTTAAGAAATTTGACCTGATTCAATTTCCTAACAACAAAACGAAGAACAACTTTTATGACAAAATAAATGTAGAGTATCAGAAATAACATTTATGCAGAAGAAAAATTTATAAAACTTGAACAACATCTAACATGTTTTTTTATAAGAATAGGATGGTTTCCAAGAGTAACCATCCATCACAACATCTAACATGTAAATGTAGAACTTCAGCAACTAGTGGAAAAAATGGGCTAAAACACACATAACTTACCACAGTTTTTATTTGTGCAAGTGCATGCAAAATATATGAAATGAAAGAAAGATATTGAGTAGAAGCATAACTCAAATTAGGAACTACTGAGTAAGCATCACTTACCGAATCATCAATTCATAATAGATGCGCTTCAACTCCAGAAGCGAAGGTATATCTGCAGGAGCTTCTTCAACAATATTATCACCTTCCTTAGGTTTCTTCTTTTCCTTTGAAGCATCTGCATCAAATACCCGAGGGCTAATTTTCCTCGATAAAATTTGTGCCCGTATGAAATCTTGACGATCCAAGCATAGACGAACCTGTAATTATTTCACAAGACAAGGATGCATAAGATATGATATCATAGCAGAAACCTGCAGGGACTTCGTGATGACAAAAAGAAAACATACTTGTTCCAGGATGAAAGCTATCTTTTCGGTTTTTGCCATTGCTCCAAAAGTTTCCACCTGAGTTTATCATCAACAATTATAACAAAGAAGGCAATAATGGTAGGAGCAAAAACAGCATCACTAACAAACCATAAGAAAACTTCAAGGAATTCTCATTTTCCTTCTTTTAGTTCACCTGCAGCTATTATGAAAATACAAGTGCAACTTACAGCAACTTCTTGCATTAAATCTGCAGCCTCAGCAATAAGTCCTTGTTCTTCTTTAATCTTAGCAAGCCTTCTTATCAAACGAGACCTCTCTATCTCCACATATATCTGTAAATGCATTCAGAGATTAAGTTTGTAATCTAAGTAAATAATTCTTAGAATAAATAGCTTGGTAGCAGATACTAACTCCAACATATGAAACTTCACTCACCTTTCCTGCAGAAACATTGTTCAATGTATTGATTAACTCAACACGAGTTTCAATATCAGGTGTATCCTCAATATATTGCATCGCTTGCTGTACCATAGCAGTTACTGCCTACATAGACCAAAAAAGCACAGGACCGCAAAATGAATCAGCATGCTGAAAAGTTAACTACAGCCCAGGGTAGGCTATGTGGGCCAAAATCCAATTTTCATGTTCAAAGAGAGAAGTAGGTTGAACTTTTTGGCTCTTAATCCATATGAAGCATTCAACTCCAGCGCATAGAGACCAATATTTGAACATCAAATACAGGTAATAGAAAGAAACAAAAAAAACTGCTATATGAATATAATCAAGATTTTTCTTGTCATGAACCCCCTTCGATGGTGAAATACATTGGATGCATATCCGATATTCAGTTCAAAGTGCTCCTGGTTCCCCTCCTACACTTTCACCAGCAAGGTTGAATGTGCACTACTTTGGTTTTGAGAAATGAAACTGCATAAGACTTTAGTTTTGATGTGCACAATCAAGAAAGTTAGTTTTTCGTGCACTTACGAATTATTTTTTGAAGGTGTGCACTTATGGATATATTCTTTGGAAAAAAACATTTTACTATATGCTTATGCACTTCATTGTAGGTATCTCTATCTTTAAGCAGAATGCCCTCTACATAACAAGACAAAGTTGGTTAAAATAAATAATTCAAACAACAAATGTGATTGAGGCAGTCACACATCAAGGTCATAGGATCATTTACAAAATAACATATGCTACTGCAAGAATTAGAGTAAGACATTCATATGTTCTTTTTCATTTTATTTCTTTTATTTTATACAGATACGGATATTTTTTTGCTACGTTAGGCCATTGGCCTAGTACAAAGACGCTAAAAGTAAATCATACCACTGAAGACTCGAAACCTTGACCTCTACAAGAGGGATCAAGGTCCCAACCAACAGCTAACACTTTTTTCTTATTATATATTTGGTCTGCAACCTCATGGATAGCTGCATGTACCATACTAGACTTCATTTTTTTTTTAGAAAATAGGCTTCATTGAAATTCACAGCTACATATGTACAAGAGTACAAATAAAAGAAATAGTCCTTGCTATCATTTTCCTACTGCAAGCCCCTTTACACAAATGTGAATGCGAAAAAGAAATATAATTCCAATCTGACTGCTTCCTCGCATGATAAACCTTCTTTCTAATCACAAGCTAAACTCCAGTATTCATGACAGATGTTTTCATATAAAACAAAGCAACCAAAACAACCATTCAGATTGACAGCAAAATATTGTAATTTTTATGAATTCTTTTAGAGGTAATTTCTACGAATTCGATGTCTCATGAATCCTTTGGATTTCGGTGTTTCACTTTATTTGAAAGTTATACCCCATATGAATCCTTTAACAGACCAATGTGTATAATCTCGTAAATTTTCATTCTGTTACCAATGGTCATTTTAACCTCATGGTCTTTGTTGTCGAAAAATATGTTCTATTATTTTTTATGATATATCCTAGGCATCCAATAGTTTGTTAGTTTTAGGCCATTCCATTCAGGAGAGTGCATCTTAATCTTTTCTATATAGCCTATAAGATAAAGGAAATAGGAAAACTTGAATGTATAAAGCTTCAAAATAGTAGTTGGTCTAGGCAATTTCATTCAGGAAATTGCATCTTATACATTTTGACATGGACTAATAGGGGAAATATCAAAACTTAAATGTATATAGCTTCAAAATGGCTGCTAGTTCTAGGAAATTCTATTCAAGAGAGTGCATATTAAACTTTTTGATATAACCTAAGATGTCATAGAGGAAATAGGAAAACTCAAACGTACATAGCTTCATAATGGTGTTAGTTCTAGGCAATTCCATTCAGGAGATTGTAACTTGAACTTTTTGATATAACATAAAGATATCATACTGGAAATATGATATTTTAAATGTATATTGCTTCAAAATGGTTGTCAGTTCTAGAGAAGTACATTGAATAGACAATTTAAACTTTTTTATAAAGCCTAAAGATATCATGTTAAATAGGAAAATTTAATGTATATAGTTAACAGCCTAATATAATATAAAGGATTCACCAGAAAATGTTTAAAAGACATAAAAACTTGCAAAAGGTAACTAGAATCCACCTACATGCACACTCATACTAGTTAAAACTTGGCAAGCACACTTGGAATGTGACTTCTGAATAATCCATCCAAGGATAACAAACTTCTTTTTTGAGGGAGAAGGACAAGAAACTAGCATGCTGGAAAAGATTTGTATTGCATATGCTAACATTTCTTAAGGGTTGCATATACTAACATTAGCAATTAAAGAATATAATAGCAGCAAAATGTCTAGTTAACGGAGTAATATTTTAAACTTGGCACCTGTTTAAGCTGGCCCCTTCTTTTTGAGAGAAGAACAATCTGATCATTAAGAGTCTTCCACGCTCGTGCCTTATAGCAAAGCTCTACTATGTCAGTGACAGCTTTCTTAGTCCCTGCAACATCACCTGCAAGCCGCATTTGCTTTTCGACATTCAAAAGAGATTCTATTGCAGCATCTAGATTCTCCTCCTGCAATTTACATTAAAACATGAGAAGAAGCACTAGTACTTCGCCAGTGATACCCAGACGCATGAAGTGAAAAAAAAAAACACGATCTGACTTCACAAATGGATCAAAACTACTGCTACTGTGGAACCTATTTCCCGGAGCACAAATTTTCCCGCAAAATTCCTCCCGTTCTTCTCCCAATATGAAACATTGTATCTCTCGTTAATGCATGACCGGTTAAACAGAAAAAAAGATACAATTAAACGAAAAAAAAGCATAGTAATCTCTTAAAAGTGCAAAGAATAGCAGCAAAAAGCCCTAATTTCACAAAATCAAACACCAGAAGCAGGAAAGCTAGAAAAAGTACATGCAGCATAAGTCATAAAAGAAACAAAAATCACGAAGAATCGGACGAATCACAGTACAAAAATTACAAAAACTTCGGGGCACGGATGAATCGGGAACAACAAGATCGAATCTTTATGCAACAAAAAGAGGTAAAAGGCGAGGCGCATCGCAATGGAGATCTCAAATTGCAGCGGCACTCACCATTCTTGGGCAGTGACTTGGGAGCTGAAGTGAAGAAACCCTAAAGATCTGGAAATGGTGATGGAGGTGGAGATGAAGGCGGTAAAAGACCACGATACCACAACGTTGTGGCTCTTTTTGGTCAGCAAGTAAAAGAAGAGGAGGAGCTGACGGGTTGAAGCTATTCGGGTTTTATAACACGATCTGATCCGGATCCACTCTCTTTTTTTTTTAAATCCTTATGTATTGTCTTGGATTATTATTATTTTTATTAATCTTATTTTCATCTTCAAAATTAAACCATAATTTTATTCTTCTTTTTAGATCTTAAAGTAATCCCCTCAATTTTCATATACTTCTACTTAAATCTTGGGATTGTTTACTGCATTCCCATTTTTATTAACTGATAATTTAGATATCTACTAAAATAGATAATCACTTTATATATTATTGATTTTGATAAGTACTAATAATATAAATTATAATTTTAATTATTAAATATCAAATTATTAAAATATTCTAAAAATATTGAACTTTATTAATATATTATTCGTATAAATAAAAGAACTAATTAGCCCAGACTAATTTAACTTCGAAGAAAAAAAATATCTTTTAACAAGATAAGATTAGTACTAGTGATGAAGATAATATATTTTGTAGCATATCTAATAAAAATAATAAAAAATAAATTTGAACAAAATAAATAAAGTTTACATTATTAATCATCTGTTAAATAATTTTAAGAAATTAAAAACATTTAATAATATCATTTTTAATAAAATCTAAATATTTTAAAAGTTTGATTAAATAAATAATTTTATTAAAATGCATGTCATTCAACTAATAATTTAGAAAAATATTTTTTATGAGTGTTATTTGATTATTAGTAAGATGATAATTTAAATTAAAATCATCGATAATATATTGCAACAAAATATAATAATCTTATTAATCAATAATCTATCTAAGTTGCTTCATACCAAACTATACTTGAAGGGAGATAGATAAGTGTACTGAAGTTTGGAGGTAAAATGAAAACACGAGTTTGGTTTATAAAATAAAATTTACCTTTATTTGTTATGCTGAGATTTTTTTCCATTTTATAATTTATATTGGCTGCCTTCTTTCCTTTAACTTTTTAGTTCTTTCCTTTAATTTTTTTTTATATCAATCAATGTCAACGTATCAAACCACGTAATTTTAATTTTAAAAAAATGAGATTCATATTTTTCGTCTACTTTTTTTGACTAAAAATATATATATTTTTACATATTTACATGGTCTGTTACCTCTTTCTTCCATTTGAATATGTAAACTTATTCGTGGTAAGGTTCACTAACGACTAATGATTTGATTAATGGAGAACAATTTAATTAATATGTTTAATAAAAATATTCGATAAATATTATCTGTGTAAGAATTTTTATTCGAATATAATATTTAACTTTTATTGATAAATTTTCGAATAAATATTGATTTAAATTAAAATAACACTATTTTATCATGCAAAGATATAAAATTCATCAACTCGAAAGTCAATGTTAAAAGTAATTGTTATATTTAAAAATTGAGGTTTTTAATAAAGCAAAAAATGACATATTACAAATAAAATATCCAATTAGTGGTTCTAAACTCTAATTTAAAAATGTATTTACAAAATATTTTGATCAAATCAAAATTTTATCCATTATCCTAAATACTGTTTTCGTGAGTAGACACACTCTTCATATAAAATTATTTAGTTATGTTATCATGATGAACTTTATCACTTGATCTAACGTCCCATTTATAAAGGGGTCTTTGGTATGAAAAATAAGAGGCTAATTGACGTATTATTTCATCTTTGCAGTCTCACATGTTTCATTTTACTGTGAGTTTCACCTCAAAATATTCCTATATTAAATTTCTTTTCGGTGAATAATTCAATAACATCGTTACCAAATGATAGCGTTAAATATATATATGCTATTTTAAAATTTTACATTTAATCACGATTAAATTGGTCGATCAGATTCAATTGAATTAACCAAATTTTATTAAAATAATATTATTTATAATAATCTTAAGAATTTATAGCACGATAATACTATATGATGTAGGATCTCGATGGCACCAAGAGGGGGTGAATTTGTGTATCAAAAATGTTTACTCTCTTTGCTTTAATCTTAGTGTGTTATGTTAGCGGAAGCATGCATATACGAATATAAACAAACAGAGGAGAGAGTAAAGAGAACAAACACACAAAACAAATACAGGGTTTGTTATCGAGGTTCAGCCGAACTCTTGGCCTACGTCCCCGCTCCGATCTTCTCCCACGAGATCTTCGAAGTTCATTATTTCCTTCTTTAAGGGCGAAGGCTCTCTTACAGCTTCTCCTTTCTTGCACGAGGACGAGGAGACAACCTCTTACATGTAATCGCTTAAGATCGTTTGGATCCTTCTCTCAAGGGGAACTATGGCTCTCGCTCTAAGC
>LTAE01000693.1:5000-32697 GCA_001647135.1 Pontederia paniculata
AATTATTATTATTATTATTATTATTATTATTATTATTATTATTATTATTATTATTATTATTATTATTATTATATATAATTTATTAATTTATAAGGTGACATAGAGGGAGAAAACTTTTAGTAATGAGCCTCAACATAATTGAGAGAGAAACTTGTATGGGTCACTTTCATACATCAGTGTATACATCAGTATATACATGAAAATGACTCCATATCACTTATATCTTATTTTTCGATTATTTTGATAGTTGTAATCAAACTCATCAGATCAATAAATATATATAAGATAATTTAAAATAATATATGAAGACAAAAATATTGTTAGTCAAATTAATAAATTAAGTAGAATAGTTTGATCATGACTATCGGATAATTCTATGATTATGATAGTGATCAAACTTATTAATTAATGAAATAATTAGATTAATAATTAATTATTTTAGAAGACTAAAAATATCTCTTTACAAATGTAGTTGGGTGCCTGTTCCCAGATTTTATCAATACAAGTATTAAATAATTTGAGGGTTTAGCGATTTAAACATTGTATCATCAGTTTTATTGAGTCATAAAATTAATTTAAGATTTTAAACATTTATGGGATTAATTAAATTAATGGAACCTGATACCTAAATAACAATCAACTACGACTGCATTTTGATTCGATCAGAAATTTTGTATGGTGTGGTTACATTTTGTCCATCCGGTAGACACGAACAAGCAATCATACATATTTGAAAGCAGCAATAATTATTTAAAAAGTGTCATAAATTTAAATATGATTATAATGTTGGTACAATGTTTAAGTCATTGCACCGTAAAATAATTAAATAAGAACTTTTCATCTTATTAAAAATATTCATATTAAAACAAGACAGTTCCGATCACAATGAGAAAAACAAGTTAGATTTAATCATTTTATGATACAACAATTTAAAGACTGCACCTTTGTTAAATCATTTTAAAAAACATTTTAATAATAAATTGTTATTTTTGGTTCAATTTAGAATTTTTTTATTGAATTAGTAAGGTGCTATAATAGAAAAGATGTATTTTACACTACAAGAAAATTTTATATTTCGAGCGGTCAAGACCCTTTCAAATATGTTTAGACCGTCTAAAATTCGTCATTTGAGGCAGTCAAACGGTCAAAAGTGAACGATCACAAATACGCTGATTGCAAATGAAAATTGTTGCGGTCTGGCGAGATTGCCCCATATGGGGGCCCTATGGAGGCGCGGTCGAGAGGGCGGCTCGACCGCCCTCCCATGAAATATGGGGCGGTCTTGGACCGCCCCATTTGAGAGAGTCTCCTAGACCACCCCAAATTTTAAAAAAATAATATATATATATATATATATATTAACAAAATGACAGTCTCAAAAGTACATAATATATATATTTATACGAAGCGAACATCAAACACAATATAACAATCACAAATATTTCACAATGCAGTATTATACAAAATTGTGTTGTTAGTTTGTCGTCCTCGTCATTCTTCTCCCCTCCTCGCTCTCCTCGTCCTTCTTCTCCCTTCCTCGTCATCGTCGTTCTCTTTCCATTGTCATCGTCGTTTGTCCACTACAAAAAAATCAACGTTAAAGACATTCGCAAAAAAATTTAAAAAGATAAGTATCAATTGATATAACTTGCAAGTTATACAAATCACTCATAGTCCTCGCATTGTTCTTCTTCTAATCCTCATCTTTCTCCTTTCTTTCACAATAAGAAATATGCACAAGATTAAATTAAGCAACCTTTAAAGTAAATGACATTTAACATTCTTACTGAAATATCGTCCTTCTCCTCCTTCCTCTCCTCCTCCTCGAGCTCATTGAATTGTTGGGAATTTTGTTTCTTCATAAACTTCATAAGTTGAAGATGACTTCTCTCAAGGTTTCACACTCTCAACTACATTTATTTTTTCGATTCTTCTTTTTGTCGCAATTGATGTTGATTTTCTCATAATTGTTCTTGATTCTCTTGCAGTTGTTGCTAATTCACTTGCAGTTGATGATGAAGAGACTCTATCTTCTGTTGCAAGTGACGATCCTGATTAATTCCGCGGGAGGATGGAAAATCAGCATAACTAGTAGAAGATCCACAATCATAAGCACGTCCTTTGTTGATGCCAACATGCTCAACTCGAAGATCTCTATTAGTCTTCGAAGTTTCTCCATTTCAGTACACTGAGTCAAATACTTCGCTTCTTTATTTTTAAACTCTTCCTGTAAAAAATAACTAATTAGAAAAAGATTTAAAACAATTTTATATGAAATGCAAGATTTTTTAAATTTTTTTCTAACATATGTTTCTTTTGACAAATTCAGAACTTCATGTGGGTTATAAAAAAAATATCATTCTCAGTAGATGGTCTACCCATATCCTTCTCTTGAAAAAAGAGAATTAATAAAAAATAAAAGATATAACAAACTCAAAAGTATATCAAATTGATAAAATCTAAAATTTATCTTACCATCTTCTTTGAAGTGGCGGTTCTAGATATACAACCACCATAAAGCAAATAAGTCTTGTAGCTTTCCATAGACCATTTGGCGCACAGTTCGTCCCACACTTCTTCACCGATCCACGTAGATTTTTCTTCATCTTTTTGTGTCGCGGCTAACATTACTGATAATCTTACGTTGTTAAAAGCTTTATACATCACATTATTATATTTGGGGTTCCACCAAACATACTCTTGTAATCAAAATAGAATATATTAAAATAAAATAAAGGAAAATTTTCACAATAACATTATGGCAAAAAAATAATGCAAATATGAAACTCTCGAAACATCATGTGTTTCGTTGCTTCTGGAACTTCTTTCCAAGTTAACCAACTATGATCATATCGATGTCGGATAACTTAGGTAAAAGCAGCGGCCGCTGGTTTCGATGGTACAAACCTACAAATTGATGAGTAATTAGTGATAAAAATAGATATGTTGTGTAAATTATAAAAGAGATCAAGTACATACCTCTTATGTCCATCCGACTCCAAAAATATTTTGTTTGGCACATATGATGTATTAACATCTTGTGCTGACTTTGGAATTTGTGTCTCAGCATCTGCAGTTGATGTGGATGGTGGATTTGCAGTAACAAGTGATGGTGCTATAGATGAAGATAGTGCAAGAAACGGTGATGATGCTATAGATGGAGATGACTACTCGTCTGTCGAACTTCTCGATCGTCTCGCAAAAATTTTGAGGAGCTTAGATGGACGTGAGGAAGTAGTTTTTTCTTTCCCTTTCGATGAAGGCAACATCTGAAAAAAAAATCATATTAGTTTATAACCAAAAGGACGTAAACAAATCATATTATAAAAAAAAGTCTACGTAAAGAAGCATTGTAATAAAATTGTAGACTGAAAATAACATGATCTGAATTTAAAAATAACTCTGCATCAATATCTTCAACTAAAGTCTGAGGCGATTGATATTCATAACTGGAGAACCAATTTCTAATATCCGGAGGCTCTTAAGAAAAATATAATATTTTCGTTTAAAAAAACTGAACGATAAATGTTGAATTTCAAAAAAAGATAACATGAAAAATATTTCACTCACGAGAAGGTAAAGAAAATGACATGTCCAACGGATCAATCGTGTCAATGTGTTGATTCATCATAAACTAGTAGTCATTGAACATAAAACTTAATATTACAATCATAAACTAGTAGTCATTGAATATAAAATTTAATATTGCAATCATAAACTAGTAGTCATTGAATATTACAATCATGATAAAATTGTACTTAACAACATAGTAGACAAATTAACAAAATAAACAACATTATTCAACGTTATCAGAATCATTGTTCGTATTATATCCATTAGTCGAAGAGGATGAAGTCTTATATTCATCTTCAATGTCATCTTCTTCATTGATAGCAACGTTTTCAATATTAGCATCATATTGTAAATCATCTTCACCTTGCAAATGTTCAATAAGTTCAACGTCCATAATAGGAACTACCAAAGTAGTTGAATCATCTTGAAATGCCACTTCTAAAGCACCTTCAATTTCGACCTGATTTCTTGCTTTAGTTTAAATTGCAACCCACCATTGATTTTTATCCTTCAATTTCACGAGATAAACCATATAATACACTTGTCTGACCGACGAAGGAATAATAAAAGGATCAAACCTTGCATTGCCTAGTGTGACGAACTTAAATAATTTTCAAATCTTTATGTATCCTTGTATTTGTACCCATTTTCAGATCAAACCATTTATATTAAAAAAGAGTAACTTTATTTGTCGTCCCTCTAGAATACTGTAATTCGATAACATCACTTAGAATGTCATAATAGTCATCTTTAGTTTCTCCATCAATAGAGCCTTTAACACACATACACCACTATTGACTATTTTTTTCATATGAGACCAACATTTTGTATGAAATTTATATCCAATGACAAAATAGAAATGCCAAATTTTCACATTTCTACTAGGTCCCCATATTAAATCATCTAAGACACTATTCGCCATCAAATTATGCACCTAATAGAAAAATAGTCAAGTCATTGGATGAATTAGATATAACAGACAAATGCTTGGTTGGGCAAATGAATTGGGTCGATACTTACATAATTTTAAACCATTGTGCAAACTCGGCATCAATTATTTATTGAACTTCATTTTCAGGAATATTGTAAACTTGAAAAAAATGCACTGTATTTTTTAAATAGATTTTAGCAAATCTAACTCATAATTAAATATACATGCTACTCAAAGTAATATGAACAAAAATGTTGACTCACTTGATGTAGCATTGTATTTCTTCACAATTTAACAAAACATGAGTTATTGCGGATTTCAATTCTGCATAATTTAATGACCGTACTTCTGGTTTGCCATAAGCTCGACCGTGTTGTTTAAAAAATTGACAACGTATGATTAGATGAAACCTCTTCCAAACTTCGTCATTGCGCCTAACTCTTGTTCTTGCACATTGAACATAAGACTCAAAGTAATATGAACAAAAATATGATATATTTTGAGTCAAATAGGCTTCACATATTAAACCTTCAACCGGAGCTTTATTTTTAACTATTTTCTTCAATTTATTAAGATATCTGTCAAACAGATACATCCATCGATACTGAACTAGTTCACCTACTTGAGCTTCGTAGGTCAAATGAATTGGCAAATATTCTATCGAATAAAAAAACCTAGGTGGAAAAATTCTTTCTAAGTTACATAATATAATGAGAATATTTTCTTTCAACTATTTCAACCGTTAAAGTTGTTGAACATATTTCTTTAAAAAAAAGACTTACTTCGACAATAGGCTCCCATATTTTGTTTGGTAAGCTAGAAAATGCAATCGGAAGCAAAATCTCCATAAATATATGATAATAATGGTTGTTCATCCCAAATAAACATAACTGATTAATATCAACACATCTAGCCAAGTTTGATGCATAATCATTTGACGTTTTTAGTTTTTCTACCCATTGGCAAACATTCTTCTTCTCGCCTTTCGAAAAAGTATAATTTGCCTTTGCTTTCAGTACCTTACCATTTGACAAGGTAATAAGACTTAACTCTTCACGTCGACAATATTCTTTCAAATCCAATCTAGCTTTAATGTTATCCTTTGTCTTACTTTTGATATCCCTAACAATGTTAAAAGGAAAAAATGGAGGTGCTCCCTACTTAAGTAGGGAGCACCATGCTCCCTTCATTTTTAACCGTAGGATCTTTAATATATGGTGACTTGATTTAGGAGAGAGAAAAAAAGTAGGAGAGAGAAAATTCAATATCCACCGTAGATTTAACATCATACGGTTGATGATGTAGGTAACATGGTGCTCCCTACTTAACTAGGGAGCACCTACATTGAACCCATGTTAAAAATGTTATCAAACACATATTTCAATGTGCATAACATCCAAATTATGATATATCAAATTGTCTTTTCAATATGGCAAATCCAAAAAAATACTTTGTTTAGTCCAATTATGAGTAACGCCATAATTCCATAATTCCTTTAGCTCATCAATTAAAGGATGCAAATATATATTCATCTTATGTTTTGGATTATGAGGACCAGATATAATGCAAGTCAAAAACATATACGGAGCTGTCATACATACTCCATGAGGTAAATTATGTGGGGTCAATATTATAGGCCAACGAGAATAAGGAGATGATGATTGGTTGTGTGGAGTAAATCCATCTGCACACAAACCAAGTCTTATGTTTCTAGAATCCGATGCAAATTCTGAATATACACAATCAAAATGTTTCCAAGCTTCACCATATGATGAATGCAACATAACACCTTCTTTTGTATTGTGTTGAGCATGTCATTTCATTTGTGATGCTGAACCTATTGAGGAATATAATCTCTTCAATATTGGAATTAAAGGTAAGTAATGCATCCTTTTGTTTAGAACTTTTTTGTTAGATCTATTATTGACATTGGATGATTTAAATCTTTTAGCACCACAAGACTTGCACTCTCTCAAAACACTATTACCACCATATTATAGCATGCATCCGTTTAGACAACAATCAATATTTTTTAATTATAGACCAAGTTTAGAAACAAGTGTTCTCGTTTGATAATAATTCGATGGAATTTGTGCATCACTTTGTGTCACCTCTTGCAAATTTTGCATAAATGCATCAAAACATGTATGTGATATATTATGATATAATTTGAGACTTTAACATTCTCATGGCTAATGATAATTCAGAATGAGTTTCACAACCTGACCACAAAGGCTTACTTGAAGCATTTAGTAAATAATAAAACTCTTCTGCTTCAGAATTAGGTGTTTTTTCTTGACAGTCATTATGATTTCTAACATCACCATAATCTGTTGTAGTACATCATAAATCAAATTTTGATATATTTAAACCACATCATCTTCTCTTAAAACATGAGTATCATTGTTATTGTCGATAATTGATTCTTCTTCTCCAAATTCAGTCCAATACCAATAATTTGGTTTAAATCTTTTTTTTTATACAAATGAAGTTTAACAACTTCAATCTTCTCAAATTTCGTGTTATAACACCTAATTGTTCCTTCATGTAAATACTGAGACGATTGACAAGTAAAATTAATAAAATACTCAAGTCCATTTAATAATTCTGCAGTAAGTCCTCTACGATCAGAATTAGTCCTATTGTACATCAAAATGGGATGGTCACTTAGACCGCTCCATTTTTCGCCCCAACTGGGACGGTCGTTCAGACCCTCTCAAATATTTGGACGTAAATATTAACTTTTGTTGTAGTGTTATTTAATAGCGAGAATCAAGATTCAAGCTCTGATTTGGTTTATTGATAATTTTTTATAGCCATAAGGAAAGAAAACTTAAAAACTTTGATGATAATCGAAAAAAATAACTTAATTTACGTCGATTATGACAAACAATGTAATGTCCGTTAAAGTTGACATAGAAACTTTTTTAAAGAATTTCTCGTTTATTGTGAATGACATTAATCCAATTTTTTTTTACCTCCCTCTCTTCTCTTTATATTTAAATTATTATTTTTTGAATTTTTTAAACTTTTAATGTTACTTATTAATTTATATTTATTCAATACGAAGTTAATGTTATATTTATTCTATGTAATTACCTTCTACTTTTATTGTTTTTCTTAAATTATTTTTAATTTAAATGTGATGAAACATTTATTATATTAGATAGAATATTAATTACATATTATTTACTATATTTATTTAAGAAATTATTTTATTACATATTGTTAATTATATATATCACTAATAAAAAACCATTATTTTAGTTTTTTCGATTCAATTAATATTATTATTTGTCTTAAAAAATATATTTTATCTATTTTTACTTTCGTATTTTATTAATAATCTATTAGAATTAATATATGAAATCAACTTATTAATCTTTAGTTCATTCAAGTACTATTACAATTAATAAGTCAAATGAAGAGCCAAACATTATCTATAACTTGCTATATATCACACACATGCACTCTTGTCATATCATGATTGACTTCTAATATTTCTAGGTATTAACCATGGCAAAAGATACATTTTATTCGATCGAATACATAGCCCAAATATTATTTTTAGACCAAGGGAATCGAAGTTATTAATTATATATGCTACTGATCTCCTCATGATTTGGCCATGGATGTAGGTCATTGGGAGATCAATTAACTAATTGAATTAATTGTCGTCTCCGGCAAGGCCCAACTGCCGGAGGTGGTGGTCGACGTCGTCGTGGTGGTCTTCGATCTTTGGCCTCTCCGGCTGCGCCCATCGGCCGTTCAGAGTCCGGATCATGCCCTTGTTCGCGTCCTGCCTCCAACTCGGTGGCACCATGAGCTCGTCCTTGAGGAAGTCGCACGACTTGTTCACAAGCGCCGGGTCTCGCCCTCCTCCCAACTCAAACTTCTTCCCCTTCCCATGATACCTACATCCATTTTTTACAAACAATTTTAGTATAAGCTAATTAATTTTGAAATAAATAATTAACTGCATATAAGTTAATACAATATCAGAGTCAAGAAACATATATGCATTTCGATTATATTTAATTAGTAACAAAAAGTTTAATCATATAAGAATAAAAATGAATCCACTTTTAGTAACTTCCTGATTCATTTAATTTAACTATTGCAACACATATACCATTTGTTAGTATTAGCTTTCGACTATATATATATATATATATATATAGCATCTAAAATTCTACGTGACAGAAGAAAGTTGGCCATGCAGTCGTTGTCCCCAGCAATTAATTATTGATTAATTGCCACGTCCACTTAATTATATAAACCGGTGCACGTATCAGAACCATGCACGTCACCGTGGAAATAATCCATGGACCTAGAGACCTTGATTATGTTATCCACGGGAGGTGTAAGAAAAGAATTGAAAAAAAAAAGAAAATTTAGAAATCGATTCGACATGACATAAATTTTTTAATTTCAAAAGAATCTAGATGGATTTTAAATTTTAAAAAATATTCAAAGAATCTGATGAAAACTTACATAATCAATATTATATATATATATATATTATTTTGAATAATTTCAATATATATAGAAAATTACTCAACTAATATAATAAATTTGTGAATAACTATTAATGAAATCATATAAGTCATAAATAATGATATTAAAATATATAATATATGATTAATATTAATTTACACAATAAATTAATATTATCATAAACTTAAAATTTATTAAAAAATGGAGTCCGAAGAAAATAACCAAAAGAGCAAAACCACATAAAAAAACAGCACGATTCTTTTATGTTAAAAATCACCTGAACACCCCTAGTTATGCATGCATTATTGACTTTTGTCCTCTTTGAAAAAGTTTACAGATACCTTGTGAATAATCAGCCATTGATTACTGATTGAGAATGATTGACGGTTTATTATGACATCTAGTGAAATGTGATCCCTTATATTACTTGTATTTTCCTTTTTGTCCATAAATTATTAATTAACACGTTTTATGTTACCATATTATATTTGATGTTGCCATTAAATAATAATAATAATAATTATAATTGTAATAATAATAATAATTACCCATCGAGGATGTGGAGGTGCATCTCCAAGTTGTGGAAGTCTGCAGGGTCGAAGGTGTCCTTCAAGAAGGGCGAGTGGCGATGGTCGAGCGCCATCTCCACCCCGACGTGGCTGTAAGCCCACGGCAGGTTGCCCGCCAGCTTCCGCATCACCGACGGCACGCCCTCGTTGACGACGACGCCGGGCACCTTCGGCACCGTGTCATGCACGTTCACCACCCTCAGTGCCTTGATCCCCAGCCCCTCAAACCTCTCCTTCCAGTGCCCGTTCCCCACCCTCGGCCCCGCGAACGAGAACACCGCCACCGGCACCTTCCTCCCGCTCCCTTCGCCGGCCAGGTTCACAACCCCCGTCTCCGCCAAGTCGTACGCGCTCAGCATCGCCAGCGCGCTCCCCAGGCTGTGCCCCATCACTGATATGCTCATCTCCTCCCCGGCCGCCGTGTACTTCTCCACCAACTTCCGCACCTCCGTCAGCACCTGCTCCCGCGCGGAGTACTTGCAGAACCGGCACGTCTCGTCCTTCTCCACGTACAGATCCACGAACCCGGCCTCCACCTTGGCGGCCGGGTCCGGGCACGGGATCCCGTGCTTGTCCACCCGCTGCAGGTAGTCCTTGAGGTCGGCCACCCACTCGAGCTTCGTCACCGTTCCGCGCCACGCTACGACGACGTCCCGACGGCCGATGCGCGCCGTGGTCTCGTCGTCCGACACCGCGATGTAGCCGATCCAGTTGGCGCGCTTGCTCCAGATCTTGGATCCCAGCTTGGACTTGCGGACGAACTTAGGCATGTCGAGGTCGGAGGTGGCGTAGAGGTAGCGAGTGACGTCGTAGCCGGCGTCACCCATGCCGAGGGACTCGAAGAACGTACGGCGCCCGTACTTGCAGCTGCCGCAGTACCTCGAGTACTCGTCGTAGTCGAAGGCGTCGTAGCACGCCTGCGCGAACTCGCCGTATCGTATGAGCTCGGAGCGCATGAGCGGGTCCATGGGGTCGAGCAGGCCCTTCCACTCGTTCTTGCCGTGGATCTCCCGCCATCGCTCGGCCAGCTTATCGTCCACCTTCGGCGACTGGGCGGCTTTCTCCTGGCCTCGCTCGCGCTCGAGCTCAGTGATCATCGACGAGAGGGAGTCGTCCCTGGTGACCGCCGACAGGGGCTGCAAGAACTTCGCGGTTCGTCCGGCGGCATGTCGCGGCACCGCCGCAGAGAAAGCGGAGGGCTGCTCGGAGAGCAGTGTCCCGGACTTGTGGTGGTGGGAGATGAGATGCAAAGGAGGGGAGCAGTAGCGGAATTGAAGAGCCATGTCTACGTTACTTAGTTACTTGTGTCAACTTAGACAAGTATGTATATATAATATATGTCTAGTGCAGCTGTTTTGTTGGAACAGTAGTGGACAAGTGAGAGATGGAGGAGGAGATGAAGAAGAAGTAGTTGCTGTGAATAAATTGTATTGATGTTGCTGTGGAGCTTTATGTGAAGGTGTAGAGCTCTTTATATAGAGGGAAGTAAGCTGCATATTATGTCACATATATGTTAATTTTTATTGTTGTTGTTGTTACAATTATTATTGTGCATGTTGTATTATATTGACATACACACTACAAGAAGATGGGAATGTTGAGATATTGGCCAAATGATAGGGCATGTGAAGCATGTGGAATTTGTGGTCGCATGTGAGGTTCATTTGAACGATTGCACGAATTGGGCCACAAATTGTGACTCACCGAGATAAGATATGTCAAGATGGACCACAAATTGGGCCTGCATCTTGAAAAGGAAAATGATATTAGGTGAATGTGATTAGGTAAAGTAAGTTGAGGTAATTAAAGTGGAGAAATATAAAGTTAATCATGTTTGAATACTACATTATTAATTAGCACATAATTATTTTTAAATGAAAAAAACCATAATCAAATTGACATTATTTGTCTACTAAATTATTAGTAGGTTGATATTATTTCAAGAGTCCTCACAATTTAGAATGCTAGTGAATATATCCTTTATCACCTCCCATAATTTAGAAATAACTAATTAATCGATCAGTCTTTTTTTTGACATAGATATTGAATCCTAATAGTGAGGAAAAGAAGATTGAGAGAATACAAGTGTTGTTTCTAGTGTATATATCATATTTATGCTCATGGGGTTCTTTGGTAACCAAAAAAAGATTGAGGTGAAAGAAAGCTGAAGTTTAATTTTATTTAGATGCGTATAGTAATTAAGTTGGAAAAAGAGAAAAAGAAATAAACATTTCAAATGAACAAATTATATGCATTATGATATAATAGTCATTTTATGTTACTACAGTAATAGCTTAAATTTGCATCATTCTTATTTAAAACATATAATATTGTTTTTAGTGGCAAAAACCATATTTGAGAGTTTGAATGAATCTTTTCCTATTAAATGTATTTGTCGTTGTCTTTTCATGTGTATTTCGTGTTCTTAGTACAAATAAAAGTTAGCCATATATAAGTCCAAAAAATGTAATTGACTGTTTTCATGTGTATTTCGTGTTCTTAGTACAAATAAAAGTTAGCCATATATAAGTCCAAAAAATGTAATTGACTGTTTTCATGTGTATTTCGTGTTCTTAGTACAAATAAAACTTGCCATATATAAGTCCAAACAATGTAATTGACTGTTCAATAATAGAAGCAAATTTTCTGTGAAATGAAAGAGAAATTCGACAGGACAAGAACATCCTACCTCGCTCGTTCCATTTTACTTTGACAAATGAAAGACAAATTTATCCACCGCATTTTCATTTAAACAATATGAAAATAAGAGTTTCGAATATTTAGTGTGACATAATTTCTTCTATAACCGAAAAAAAATAGTCGGAGGTCAATTAAATTAATTACAGGCGATTTATCTTCATATATTGGAGTGAAATATTTCATCCAATCAAGGTTAAGATAAACTGATTAAAAATTATTTTTTAACCATTTTAAAGAATTTTAACCCTCACCGATTCATATTTCGCTACCTAGTAGAATACGAATTTGAAGACGCAATAATATACTTCATTGAATTAAACTTTGACCAAAAGACTAGCTAATACAGTGAACACCTAATGCTGAAGTAATAATTTTAAAAATAAAATCACATAAGACAAATCTAGCCAAATAATAATACTTTATTATATTGTTCAATAATGAAAGACACAACTAATAAAATTATTAGTTCAATAACTTCATGAAAAAATTGAAGCAACTCAATCTAGACTCCTAGCATGCACAAGTCTTTAGACTCTCACTAGTGTCATCACCTATCAATTGCGTTCATTGCCTATATGATCAAAAGCATGGAAGATAATTCTTTCATGGGCGATCAAGCTAATATATAAATGAAATAAAAAAATAATTTATATATAAAAGATAAGATAATAAACTAATATCAATATTTATAATTCTTCTTTTCATTTACTTTTTTATTAGCCTTCTCATTTCTCTATTTCTTCCTTTTTTATATCCTTTATTATTTAATTACATGAATCTCAATTGCATTATTGATACAATACTAAATATTTTATGTTCGATAGATTGAAGCTCAATTCATACTTTCACTTAGGACTCTTTTCTCTTCGACTACTTGTTGTCCTAAGTTATTCAATTAACATAATCGATCATTAGTGAACTATTAATAATCATGAAGGTCATTGATATTTGTTCTAGTGCAATTAAGGCTAGGTAGGACTGAAGAATTCATTACACCATTATACTCGAAGGAACCCAATTGAACCTAAAGGAACCCTTTTGCATGCATTCCTAATTAAAGGAACTCAATTATCCCACACATAGGGTCCAATTTGCTAAGAACCAAATCATACTATCATGGATCAATTTAATCACATGCAATTTTTGTTTTATCTCCTTAGTAAATCTGGGTTGTGCATATGTTACGTCAATTATTCAATCTTTAATATATAGGAATATATAAAAAATTAGTAACTATGGCTATTATTCAAAATGATTCACGACTAAAAGATCTTTTACGGTGATGATATCGTATTCCACCACTGTGACCCTTAAGTTCACGGTCATGAAATATCACCTCACGACCATGACCTCTCGAATTCACGGGCATAACTACATAGTTCACGGAAATCATGGTACGTGACTTTAGTTTCACTGGCGTGATTGTTAATTTGTGGTCATGACTCCGCATCTCGTGGGCGTGACTACCAATCGCACAGTCGGGATCGAATGCGTTATGTCCTCCCAACTACATCAAGGTCAATGACATCTTCCATCATGATTGTGACCAAAGCTCTTTTTCTCACGGCCTGTGACAATTTTGCCATGGTCGTGACCGAAACGATGACTCCCATCTACTCGGCTTCACGGTGGTGACTAAGCCTGATTTTTCTCTTTTTCTTGTTTTGCTTTCATTATTTTGGTACTCAGAATTTCGTATTAACTAGATATGAAAATATCACCATCTTACTAGTAGGCAAAGGATCTATGATGAATTTCTTTTTTTATCTTAACACGGTTAATTTAATCATCTCAGAACTAAACATGGGTTAAAGGACATCAATATCATCATAAATTATATTCTTCTAATCTTAAAACTATCATGCAATAAATTCTAATTATATTTCAGATTAATTCTCTATACCATATTATATGCATGATCAATCCTATATTTGATCATCCTAAATTACATACATATTTGTGTTTGGATTTTTTCTCATTTGTTCCTTATGTTCTACTCGTTCTCACTCTCGCTTCCTTGTGCTCGTGTTGTCGTTCTCCTTCATGTGCTCTTAATGAGGTTTTTGCATAGGTTTAGAAAATAGAGAGAGAGAAGAAAAGAGGACCATGAGAGAGGAGAGGTCTCTTACCTCTGCAATTAGAGAGAGAGAGAGAGAGAGAGAGAGAGAGAGAGAGAGAGAGAGAGAGAGAGAGAGAAGGTTGTGATGATTAGGTTTTTCTTTGTGAGAGAGTAAAAGAGGATTTTTCTACCATAAGATCTATTTATAGGGCTTCTCTAGGATTTTGTACAATTTCAAATAACTAGTACTCTATTATTAAATATAAAAACTCCAAATTAAATCAATTGGGTCAATTTTTAATTAATTAAAATCTCAAGTTGTTATGTGATAACCTCCTTGAAAAAATGAATTCATCCTCGACTTCAGTCGTACCGTATATCACTTCATTGTCTATTTATAATACTTTTCCAAAGATCATTTCTTTATCATGTATTGTATCTCGTATCTAAATGAAAATCCATTTTAAAATTTTATAATCTTAACAGTTGGGTTCAATCAGAGTACATGGTGCATTGTAGACGTGTGGTTCGGGCTCAACCCTCATTTCATATACTCTTCCCGGCTCGGGGTTAGGGGGTCTTCGTGCTCCTTGAGGATCTTGGTCGCTACGTCAGTTAAGACAATCTTTAGCAAAGTAACCATGCTTCCTGCAATTAAGAAATGCTCTAGTCCGATGGAGGCATTCACTAGCATTGAACCTTTGGTAATGTGGGCATAACCTCATAATCTTGGTGTTGTTGTGGATGTCCTTCACGAGACATGTAGGGCTTGGGATCTTATTTCGGTGGTGATCCTTCCAATTGGGGGCCTTAGCTTGCCTTTGTTCGTCCTACCGGAGTCTGTCTTGATCTGTTGGTCATGATGGCTTTTTCCTTTAAGTTCATTTTGGTGCTTCATGTCATCTTTCTATACGTTTAGCTAACTCAGATGCATCATCTAGGGTCTTGTAGTTATCCCTAATGGTTTTAGTTCTTAATTCTAGGCTCAACCCTTGGATGAAATGATTAGTCCTTTCTCTTTCATCTTTCTTCTATGTACTTTATAGTTGTGTAAATTTATTTAGGTAATCACTTACACTCATAATCTCCTACTTCAATTCGAAAAGTTCTTGCTCCTTGAGGCTGACTCATAGGTAGAAAAATATCGGGTCTCAAATGCCTATTTGAAATTCTTCCGAGGGATTGAGTCTTGTTCATAAAAGTTGATGACTTTGATAGTTTTCCACGAGTCCTTTGCATCCTTTGTTATTCGGTATCCATCATACAATACTTTTCAATCCTCATAGCACTGCATTAGTGTAAAAGTTTATTCTATAGTATCCACTCATCTTTCAACTTCGTCAAAACCATCATTGTCATTGAATTTAGGGGGATGAAACTTCAGGAATTGTTGAATTCTATCCCTAGCAACATGCACTGGTTGATTTAGTTGGCCTCTTGGGGCTTGACCACCCTGATTTTCACCTTGCGTTACATCTTGTTACTGTTAGGTCTATTCCTTACAACTAGCGGGGCGTCCTAAAGCCATCTGCATTTACATAAAATGCAAACATTAACTTTCCTCTCCAATAACCTCCTTAGGACTTAACTTATTTTTCTGATAACCTCATTAGGACTTGACTTATGCTCTTTTTGATGGCGTAGTGACTTTTTGCGATGCTTGCACACGAACTCTATTTACTTAGAGATAACTAAGAAGTGTCGCTCTTCAAGCTCCGATATCTAACTTTAACGCCCTTAAATTCACACCTTGCCACGTGATCGAACGTAGACTTGGAGACACCACAACATCCTTCTTTGACTTAAACTTTGACCAAAAGACTAGTCAACATAGTGAGCTGAACACATAAGGCAGAAGCGATAACTTTAAAAATAAAACCCTATAAGATAAGTCTAGACAAATAACAATATTTTATTACATTGTTCAATAATAAAAGACACAACTAATAAAATTATTAGTTCAATAACTCCATTAAAAGACTTAAACAACTCAAACTAGACTCTTAGCATGTGCAAGCCTTTAAAATCATGAACATTTGCATCATCAGTACCATCACCTATCAATTACGTTCATCGCCTATAAGATCAAAATCACGGAAGATAATTCTCTCATGAACAATGGAGTCCAATGTGTAAAAGAAATATAAAAAATAATCATATATAAAATATAAGATAATAAATTGAGATCAATATCCATAATTCTTCTTTTCATTCACTTTTTGTATTAGCCTTCTCCTTTCTCTATTTCTTCTGTTTCAATATCCTTTATTATTCAATTATAAGAACATCAATCATATTGTTGATACAATACCCAAAATTCTCTGCTCAATAGGTTCAAGCCCAATTTATACTTTCACTTAGAACCCTTCTCTTTGATTACATATTGTCATAATTGTTTGATTAACACAATCAATCATTAGTGAATCATTAATAATAATGAAGGTCATTAATTTTTATCCCGATGTCATTAAGACTATCTAGGCCTGAAGAATTCATTATATCGAGTTTGATTTTCATTTTTTCCTTATTTTGTATTCGTTCTTTTTGTACTCATATTAACTAGATATGAAAATATCACCATCTAACTAGTAGGCAAGGATCGATCATGAATTTATTTTTCACCTTAACGTGAACAATCTAATAATCTAAGAACTAAATATGAATTAAAGGACATCAATATCATCATAAATCATATTACTCTAATATGAAAACTATCATGCAATAAATTCCAATTATATTTTAGACGAATTCTCTATACCATATTATATGTATGATTAATTCTATATTTGATCCTCCAAAATTATATATTTATTTATTTTTATTTATTTTTTTTCGTTTGTTCCTTGTGTTCTATCATCCACTCTTATGTTTTTTTTTTGTGATTCACATTGTCATTCTCCTTCACGTGCTCCTAATAAAATTTTTGCATAGGTTTAGAGAAGAGAGTAAGAAGAAAAAAATGTCATGAAAGAGGAGAGATCATTTACTTCTCCACTTGAAAAAAGAGAAATAAAAGAGCAAGACGACTAGAATTTTGTTTGTGAGAGAAATGAAAGTTTCTCTACTTTGAGATCTATTTATAGAAATTCTATATAATTTTGTATCATTTCAAATAGTTAAAACTCCATTATTAAATATAAAAATTTTAAATTAAGTCAATTGAGATGATTTTTAATTAATTAAAATATCTGATTGTTATATAAATATTGTAATTTTCAAAATAAAAAAGAACGAAAATTAATATTTTTTGCTTACCATTCCCGTCCCATTCCTTTGCCATCCTTTAAGTTATCCGGACGTGATGGGGTTTATATATCTTTAGTGGTAGTCTTCACTCGTGACAAGCGATCAAATTATACAAAAAGTTTGAAGTTTCGCACATGATATCTTGATAACTAGTGCCAATCGTTTTAATTCAAAAATAAATAGAAAATAAAAATAATAAATGGTAAAATTCATTACTTCCAACCTCTCAAATTAATCACTCGTAAATTAATAACTCTACGCCATTGTTCTCCATATTATTTTAACTCGATAGAGAAGATAATTAGAAAGGAAAATAAAGGAACCCCTTTCAAGAAATGGACCCGGTAGAGATAATTGTCCTTAAATAAAACTATGATATATGACAATCAGAACATTAGCAATATATCTGAAAATTGTGAGATCCATCTGGAACTTCGTCATCTGAAAGAATTCAAAATTTCGAACCGTCCAAAATTAATAATTGCCATGTAATTTTGTTTTCTCTCGTTCTTCTCGGTACATCTTAATCTTTACTAAAAACAATTTAGGGACCAGTCCCAAAAAAAATGAAAATGAAAGAAAATTATGATTCAAGCATGTGAAGAGCATGTCAGATTGCAAAATAAATAAATAAATAAATAAATATATATATATTATTTATTTAGTAAAATTTTATCATGTGAAAACACGAACTCTGTCTGTTTAAATGATTTTTTTTCGATTTATTCAATTGGTATTGTAATGGAAGTATTGAAAAGAAATTTACCGGGGTCTTGTTTAAGGAAAAAACGGTCACAGGTAGCAGTAATTAATAATTGGAATTGATCGAGATTTGATGCATGAAAACAGTACGACCATGCATACAAAAATATCTTCGTCTCCGTCTAGTCATATTTTTCTTTGCCTTGTTTAATACTATCTGAAGTTACTAATCTCGAATATTTTTTATCGATTTCGAATCAAATATGTAATTATGATGGATAAAATTATACTAAAAAATAAACTTAAAATTCAAGACCTTATTATATTTTGATGTATTGAAAAGATGAAAATATAAGGTGCTTAGTGTTTTCTTATATTATTTAAATTTAAATTTTATGAAATCAATGTAAGTCGATCCAAAAAATATGGATTGTCAATTATGCATATAAGATTTATTATAAAGATATAAAAAATTATTCATTAAAAAGATAGAGTCATTATTTTCATAATTTTAAATATGTAATAAGATTAAAGTTATTTTTTTCCTTTTCGAAAATTAGAGATGATTACTCTTTTTTTTTTTAATTTCTCGGTTCCAAGTATGAATCCACTATGCGTTCTCATTTTAGCTAAAGAACTTTGGCGAGTGAGGATTTGGGCATGTGGAGTTGTTAATCTAGCCGAGCAAGATAAATGATCATAAAAAAGGGAAACCTAACAAGCCAAATCGAGTTTAACCATAAACAAAACAATTTAGAATATTTTATAAATATAATGTAACTCCCCAAAATTATATTCTCATATTTTTATTTCCTCAGAAATTTAATCTCCTCAAATTTTATCATCTCCAAAGATATTTTCATAATTAGGAGATCAAAAATTCTATTTCATCAGAAAGTTAATCTCCTCAAATTTTATTTTCTCAAAAAATATTTCCTTAATTAAGAAGAATGAAATCAAAATTTAAAATTCGACATTCAAATTTAAATCTGAAACAAAATTCAGATTTGTTCAATAAATATGAACTCCTAAGTTATAAATATAACCTCTCAATAAATCTCAATTATTTTACCTAGTTGACCCTAGTCTCTTTTCTCTTTGTGCCCTTACCCAAAGGATCTTAAGATAAGATTGAAATTTTCTCTTCTTTTGATGATTGATCATAATCTAATTGAAAAAAATTGTAGGAGAAGAATCACTATAGAAACGTGTGATAAAGATCGGGACAACAAGCTTAGGCTATAAAGTGTGTATTGTGGCGAATCACTAGTAGATTAGAGTTCATATTATCGATCATGCCTAGAGATGTTCCAAATTTTCATAGTTTCTTGAATATCTCGTTCATGTTTCAAAACATATTTTCCTTCAAATTATATGTTATCCATGATTCATGCCTTGAGTTCTAATTCGAATCTTGATAACCCTATGTTAAAACTTAAAGATTTTAGTCCTCCTTCGGCCTAGAACTTTGATGATTTCGGTTGCTGGAGTCTTAATATTCATTGATGTATCAGATAGATTTGGATTGGATGTGCATCGGATTTTCCATGTACCGTAACGGTCGTGATACTACAATTACGCCCCGTGATGACCATCTCACGGTCGTGACATCCTTGTCACGACTTGTGACGATGAGTCCAAACTTCTAATCGTGTTCGACATCGATCGTGATGACCAATTTCATGGTTGTGACACCATGGTCATGGCTCGTTACGCTACAGTCACAGTTGTGACACCCTTGTCACGATCCGTGATCAGATACTATTGAAATACGATGAGTCGGGGTCACGATCGTGATTGCCGTATGGGTGACTTATGGTCCGTGATGCCATATCACGGCCCGTAATCACCTACAAGCGAGAAATCTCAAGGTTGTGATACTCTTCATGGACTAGGATGAACATAGTTAAGCTTATCGTCACGGTCGTGACTCACGAGTCATGACCCGTGACTGTGAAGAAGGAGAGAAGACCTTGATGGATTACGGAGAGTGACGTCGTGTTACGGCCCGTGACATTTGATGTCATTACCGTAAAATGACAGTCACGACCCGTGACTTTACCGACAATTGTAGAGTTGTAAATAATCCCTAATTATTTATATTATATAATGTGATGCTACGTTAAGGGCATATACTAGATATCACGTAATGATAACAAGACTAAAGATTATGGTTGTCATGTATACCGTTGGGAGCTACCGTTATTTATCGTTTCATATCATTAGGGGCCGGTGACATTGCTGCAACTTTCCCACTTTGCTCCTATTACTTGGAGAGCTCCCCTCCTTGTAACAAAGATGATACTCGAGCATCTTCCCCACATGTTGAGCTTATTCTTATCACGACTGGTACCCCCATTGACCTTATTGATTATTATCATGATAACCCAGGATGAATATCATATCAGATCGTATGACCGAATGAACATAAAGACACCAATAAAGTCACTAATAGGACAAGTCTAACCTAAACACTTATATATCACCTAGACTATTTTATTCTTGTGAAATTAGAGATTTGTTTATAAAATGAGTCACCCACATATTTGAAAAAAGATAATAGAGAGAATGTATCATATAGGATTTATATCCTCCATCATATTGTATCGAAAGACGTTTGATTAGATCGAACAATGATACAAGTCCTTTATATTCCCTTTATTTTATAAGTGCTTCATATTGTCCACATTGCTCAAGTGTTTTCCATTGTCTCTATCGTTAAAGTAAAGAAAGAATATCGTGGCCTTGAAGTGTTACCCCTCATTGATTGACCTTATCGGATCAGATGTAAAGTGAAAAGCATTATTGACTTTTGGAATATAATTCCTTATTGTTTGAGCATATTGTTCAAAGTATGTTTTCAAAGCTATATCATTATTGATTGACCTTATCGGATCGGATGTAAAGTGAAGTCATCATTGACTTTTGGAATATAATTCATTATCATTTGGTCATATCATTCAAAATATTTTATTGAAGTTATATCAATCTTATTGGCCTTTGAAAGTTTATTCTTTATTACTTGGCCTTATCGGATTGATCTCAATTATTGTACAATTGATCTTTGAATCCATTTCCTTTCTGATTGACCCTATTTTTTTAAAGAATATTATAGTATTGGAATGTCATTGGATCTTATATCGAAATTAATTTATCACCGTATAATTTGCATCATATGGGCACATCTTATTAATATTCTATCGGATTTCTATTTTATCGAATTTGATCAGTCTTATCATTATTTTCTTATTATCCTTTCATTTATCGGATCTCTATTCCATTATTTCTTGGGAATTGCCCCTTATTATTTGGGCTTATTAAATCGTTCCTTAAAGAATAGTCTTATTATGGAAAAGAATGTATCGGATTGGATCACCCCTCAATCGTCATCCAAATTAATATTATCTCATAGTAGGATAATTTTCAAAGTGGTATTATTGAATTGTATCGTCTTGAAGCCACTGACTTACATTATTGACTCACCATATCACCACCTATTGATTTATATCGGTATCGAGTTTATTGTCATCATTTTTATCGTTATGATTCTATATCTACTTGTGCCTTACATATTGGGCGTAATTGCTCATGAAATATTATTTTCGTTGCATGATCCTGTAGGTACTAGTTCTACAATGGATAATGATGCTGGTGACTAAATATTACTCGTGATGATGTTGATGCTATGCACATGTGAGAATCTTAGTGTCATCCGTAGACTCATCAGATACTAATTATATTATTTAAGACTTCTGCATTTACTTTATTGGATATTCTTTTTAATTGATAAAAGTCTTCTGCTTTTATGTTATTTTTATTGACTGATCAACATAGTGAAAGATTTGGTCAAAGAATTGTATCGTCATAGCATTTTCAAATCTACATTTTGTCACGTGGCGGAGTGTGAGTTTGAGGGCGTTACAATATGACGAACATCTTCCCGAAAAAGCATTCAAAAACCCTGTCTCTTTACTTTCAACCGAAAAAAATGATACTCGATTTACAAGGTATGTAAATATGAAGAGATGTTATATTCAATTTTTTTGTTGGATAAAGAGTTATATTCATTTTTTCTATATCTCTTTGCTTTTTAGATTTAAATTTAAGTTCCCGCAATGTTCTCCTTGTCTAGGTTGAGAGTAGTATGGTTGAATTTTAGGAAAGAAAATACATTCGACTTGAAAATTAAGAGCTCTATTTGATATGTACTAGCGGTTAATAGCAAATAGCGAATAACGACTGAAGATTAACGATTAACAATAGCGAGTCAATTATTAAATTTAATAAAAATATTTGATAAATACAACGATTGAACTAATCAATATTTTTAAAAAGGGTACAAATAATTATTTAATAAATTTCATTAATATATGTGTCATAAATTTAGTAATATATTTTTGTTTTAACTATTTTAATATAAATAAATAATAATAAAATAAATAGCTCACCAACTTGTTAGGTTAATAAAATAATTATAAATAATAAATTGATCATGTAGTATAAAATAATAAGTGTACCATACAAATAGTAATTAATATTAAAATAGTTTGAGAGTATATATTGAAATAAATTTTAATAAGATTTTCGTATTTTAAATATTGATTGGTCAAGTGTTTTAAAATGCTAAGTTTCAATCTGTTGTTATTATTAATTACGCTTGTCAAATATCTTAAATAGTGTATTAATTTGATCAACATGTTAGATGTTATTATAGATATTATTTTAGAGATGTGACAAACATGAAAAAAAAAAACTAACCACCAATCCAATTTGAATTTGGATCGTAATAACTAATAAAGAAACTAAAAGGCCCGTGACTTCACGAACCAATTTGGCCCAAAATCTGTTAAACCCCAAAGTCAAACTTCATCCACTTACAATGAAATAGGATTTGAGGATGAATACAAATTCACCTCTTATTGTAAATATGATTTGAGATTATTTATTACTATAAGGATCAATAATACTTCGTCAAGAACTCATATATTAGATATATGAAATAAGCATAAGAACATTAAATTGTGCTTACATGTGTATGAATGAATTATATATGAAAATTATTGCTATAGTGATGTTTTCTTTATTGTTATGAATAAACTGTATATAATTGTATGCACTATGCACACATATAAATTAGCAAATGCTTAATGGGAATAATGAAATTTAGGATTCTTGAATAGTTAGAATTGGATAGTTTTGAGTTGTCAAAACTTAAATATTGCTTGAAATGTTTGCTCACACATAGTTTTCAAAAGTTGACATGAATATAAAAAATTTAGGAATAATGGATGAAATCGGCCAAACTAAAGTAACAAAAAGTAATTCATGGTCCCCAGTGAGCTTTGACGGACGTTAAGCTCTTACGCTATTCATTAAACTACGATAATCTCACGCTTCATGATGGATTTCGCATGTCCTGAAACTCAGGGATAAAATTGACATTGCTCTTCGTGGCCAGAACTAGTCATGGAGCTAGGATGGATCAGTGTTCATGGGATCCATTAAGTTTTATTACCTTGATATTATATTTAGTAACGGACTCAAAAGAATCAAAATATATAGAAACAATGCATCTTTTTTCAATTTTTATGTATAAATATATAAATAAAAAAATTAGGAGGAACCAAGACCCCTCAAAACCCTTAGATCCGTCCTGATTATATTAAGTTAATAAAATTTTCATTTTCGGATTACATAGAGACTTGATCTTCTAAATTAAGTTATAAATTTTCAATTTTACTTTATATGTATAAAAATATTTATGTATATTGGTTAATTTTTAATTTTTAATTACAATTTATCATTGGACTCTCGCAAGGATGAAAATATCCTATTTTCTCCAAAAGAAAAAAAAAGAACTAATTTACTTCGAACAATGTCGAGGTCTTGTGCAAAATAGTTGTCATTCTTTTTGAGGAATGATCTGCACTTTTATATAGATATAATCTAAAACTAATCCAATGGCAATAATTATTAGTAAATCACCAACATGTTCATAGCCAATCGAGCATAATCACCGATCGGACGAATGCTAATCGAGCGTGATCATCGCTCAAATGAATCTGTCCGCGGATGCAAGCTGGAGAGCGCACCTGGACTCCTTGGTGCAACGGTTCTTTTTGACAGCTGAAGCTAGATCCGCGTGATGCATTGGCGAGCTCTCGAGAGCATTTTCTGGATGATATCAATGGTGTGATCACATGGGCGCGGTAGGGGTGGATTCCGGTGGTTAAGGTGTGCCTATAAATAAGGCTTCAAATAGAGCCGAAATCCTCACCATCGGTTGGGAGCCCCAAATCTTCTAACACTATTTTTCAGGCATACATCAATAATTTTCACATAATGTCAATAATTCCAATATTTATAAATCGAAATAATATGTGATGATTAAAAGTTATTTAGTGGGGGTTTGAAATTGGAATACAAATAAGAGAAATATAAAGAGATAATTAAATTTCTGATATTCTATTCTGAATATTTTTTATTGGGTTTGAAATTTGAATACAAATAAGAGAAATATAAATAGATAATTAAAATTATAATATTTTATTTTGAAATAAATTAATATTTTATGAATAAAAAATATGTCGATATTAAAATATGAAACGAAATAAATAAAAATATAAATTGTAGAAAAAATTTAGATACTTTTTTTCTATTAATGACATGTCAGTCATTGGTCAAACAACTCTTTAGCTTCTATAGCCTATCAACCTAATCAAACACCAAATTTGTAATAGTAGAATGACATGGAGTAGAGAAATAAACAAAATAACAAGATAGAGGTCAGGGAAAAACTTACGCACATTAAGGCCCTATTTAAATTAGAAACGGAGAGTTATTTTTAAAATTTATTCAGTCATATTTTAAAATAAAATTAATTTGACCAATATCTCGATTTTTTAAAATTATTTTGTAATATATGAAATCACTATTATATTCTGAAAAATTAAATTTATTCCTAAGAAACTCAAGGATACATATATTAAAATATGTTCACTTGTAGTATATTATTAGAAATATATATTAAAATATGTTCACTTGTAGTATATTATTAGAAATATATGGAGGTGCTAACTATTTAAGTAGGTAATATCGTATATTTATAGTGTCCATCGTAAGATGTTAAATCTAATTTGAAAATAAGATTCTCTTAAATAATTTATTATAAGTTATTAAAGTTATCATATATTTAATATTCTTATGATTGATAAAATAAGTAACACTAAGTAGTAGCACATCTATTGAACCAATATTATTATATTTATTTTTCAAACTTTTATTTCCAATTCAGGACCTAAATTCTTACTATACCAGAAAAAAGTTCGAAAAAATTATGAAAAAAAGAATATATCAACGTAAGAGTCCGTTCCACCAAATTGGAGCTTGTAAATTGGGCCTGTTGTAAATAAAAAATATTAAATATAACTTATACTAACGAGTTTTTTAATTATAAAATGTTAACGAGTTTTTTTATGTTTACGTTGAGAAGTTAATCTTTTGATTTGAGAAAGATTAAATTAACAAGAGATAAATTTGGGAGTTTTCAAGTTCAAAATAAAAACATAAATATAATTTCTTTTTCCAATAAAGATGAGCTTACTTCAAAAATAAACTAATCATAGTTTAAAAAAAAATAATTTTTTTCACTCAATGAAGCTATGCAGATGAGCTTTTTTATTGCCGTTTCTCTTTTCTTCTCACTTCTTCATATTTCGATTTTTGTCTAAAATACCAGTGTACTTGACAAATAATTATTTTTTCACCAATACAACATGAACAAGTTATTCATTTATAAATTTGAGATGATTGAAAGATACACTTTTTTTTTAAGTCTTTTTTTTCTGAGATCATTACAAGATGAACTGTTATGCACTTGACATATAAAAATGGCACAAAGACATTGTACAATGAAATATCATATCATATGAATTCAGCACTCACTTGTTTGATCGATTGATTTTTCCTGTCATCTGTATTTTACGATGTTTCTGCCCTTCTTATTGAATCATTTCCTTTGCTGCCTGCTCGCAGATGTCACCGGAGATCAGTGACACATGAGCTCCTGCCGTCTGCTGCTGCCGGATATCCTGACAGGGGTGAGGAAGCCTTGCCGCTGCTTCAATCCACTCATGAATCCGCCGCCGACGCCGTTCTTGATCTGAAGCGAGACCCGTGTCCTGAGCGGGGACACCATTCGCTGCACGAACTTGGACGGCGAGAAGGAGCATCTACGGGGCGCCACTGATACGGCCTTCGAGACCGGCGGCGGCGACCTCGTTGACGCCGTCGGCGGAACTGCCTTCTTGGGCTTGAACTGCGATCTCAGCGACGAGGGAGGCGTCTTGATCACGAACTTGTGCGGGGTCGCCTTCGTCGGAGTCCTCGTCCTGACGAGGACGGGCGACTTGGTCTTGAAGAACGTCTGCTGCTTTCTGCACGATGTAGTAGGGGAGGAGATGACGAACGCCGGGTTTGGGAACAGCACTGTGTTCTTCGCCCATGGCCTGTGCCTGGGCGACACCCTGTCCGCCCTCACCGAAGGCCTACTGCCACTGGCGCCGCTCTTGTTCTCCGGCCTTGCGATCACAGGCGAGTTGGACTTGAATCTGATCCGAGATCGAGCTCTGGCGACTGTGGTTGGCGTGCTCTCGGAGCGAATGGTTTTTACACGGCCCTGTTTCTCCTTCTTTCGCCTTGCTTTCAGCTCCGATTGCTCGCTCGATAGCCTGTTGCTCCGGCGGACGGCCACTGGAGTTTTGGGATCGACGGCCGCGGCGTCGGAAAGCGCCGCAGCAGCTGTGACTATTTCCTTCGCGAATTGACTGGCCTGGAGGATCTCCACCACGGTCTCGCCGAGCAGCATCGCCGGCAACGACATGCGCTTCCATTCCCCTGCATCAATTGCCTGCATTCCGTCAGTGGGATTCGAGCTGACAGCGAGGTGTTCAGTACATGGAAGGCTAAATTGAACAACAAATCAGCAAAAAAGAAGGTGTCATACCATTTGTGTTCCCAGGGAACTTCCCAGTCGGAGATTTCCGAGCTGAGTTATTCCTCATCCTGCAAGGATCTCAGAAGCTAATGAGCAAAGCCTCAGCAACCGAACCATCAGAAGTAAAAGCAAGGTGGCCGAAAACAGACCTTAGTGATTCCTGCTTGCACCTGAGACTGGTCTTCAGGTAGCATCTGGTGCTCCGGGGGCTGAGGTTGACGCCTGCGACCACCTTCTTCCCTCCCGTCACCGTGTACTGGAGCTCCTGCAGCCGAGCCATGCATTTGTCCACTTTGGACAGCGTCTCTCTGACGACATTGGGATTGAGAGCCGCCGGCCCGGCCGCGGCAGCGAAGGTCTTCGTTCGCCTCACGGCTGGAGGAGTCTTGGCCACCATCCCCGCTCTGGTTTGGCTTCTCTCTCTC
>LTAE01000693.1:33089-74003 GCA_001647135.1 Pontederia paniculata
ATGCAATAAAATTATAAAAAAATAATATTCATAAAAATATTATATTATACATATATGTATTTAAATATTATAACTTATATTAATGAATAAATACTTATAAATATTACTTAAATAGTATTATATTAGTATAATTAATTTTAAAATATTTAATAAATATATATGTGTGGGGATCGGGGATCCGCGGGGCGGGGGCAATGTTCCCCGCCCCGATCCCCGAGTTGGGGGGCGGGGGGACTATTCCCCCATCCCCGCCTCCACGGGAAAAAAATTCCCCAAAGTCGGGGCCCCGATCGGGGAATCCCTAGGTTCCACATAATTTAACAATCACCTCCTTTTTATTTTTTCCTTTTATTATAATCATCAAATATAAATGGCAATCACTTACAAGGTTGGATAGAGCATATTTGATTTGATCTATTTAATGATAATTAAAATTTTAATTAGTGTAAACATAAATTTTATATTTGAAAATTGTGTTGAAAATACTTGTAAAAATAAATGCAATTACATAAAAAGAAATGAAAAATAAAATAATAAATTTAAATATCACTTATATTTTGCTTAATTAATTAAATAGTAATATATGATACTATTTTTATTTTAAATAAATACTTATATTAAATTTTAATTTCAATCAAATTTATAATTTATTATTTAAAATTTTATTTACGTTTATTCAAATTAAAAAAAATAATTTTTGAAGGAGAGTAGGAAAGCAATCACGCTATCACATAAGTTAACTATAAAAAAATATAATTACGTCAAATCAGATTATCCGATAAGAAAATAGCTAATACTCTTTGAATTTTGATAAGTAGATTATTAAGATTATATATATATGTTAATTGTTTTTATTCATCAACAAAATGTTAGTAAATATTTATTTTTGTCCTTTTTCTTGTTTTTTAACGTAGCATTCTTTCCTTTTTTAGTTAAACTATTGAAGTGTTAAGATACCACTCAAATTATAAACGTATCTAATGGCCATGAAAAGTTTAAGAATAATCTAATTTTCACCGTTCATTTTAGATCGAAACTGAAAAGATAAAATTTGAATTGACAGTTTCTGTAAGTTAAATTATAAAGATTAAATTATATCACTAGTAAAAAAAAATGAATATAAAATTATCAATAATCCTAATAAAATTATTTTCTTTCACTTTCTAACTTTAAATATTTGATGAATGACTTGATATTGATAAAAAAAGTGTTAAATTTTGAAATAAAACAAATTACGTTTTTTTCATAACCGGAATCCATTTTTCTCTCATAAAATCATCTTAATTCTTTTTACAAGGTAATTTTATTTATATATTCAAATAATATATCAAACATATAAAAATAAACAAACTTATCGTTAATTCACTTTCTTAATTTTTTAAGATATATTTTCATCGAGCATTTATATTTATATTTTTTTACATTAAATTATTTTGAAAATTTACTTGGATTAAACTATCTTATATTTTCACCATCATCAGATTGTCCATTTCTTAAATATTATTGTTTGATTAGCATTTATCTTTATTGTCGTTTTAATTAAAAAAAAATCCTGAAATCGCAGTAGTATAAAAAATCATAGCTGCCAGCTTAATTTTCGACTTTTTCATTTATAACAAGTAAGATACATAAAAGAAAAAAAAGAAGATATATAGCGAAATCATATTGTTTTTCTTTTTCTTTCTTCATTTCAACTTTGATGACAATGTACAGCTCACATTCACTCGTTTAGTATATTAATGCATGATTATCAGATTAATTCTCAATTCAAGAAGGTATATAACAGCAAACAAACCATGATGGTTAAATTAACGATTTAATTAAAAAAAAAGTTAATTTGTCATCACCGAATTATTCAATATCATCATAAAAACTAGATAACTCATAGGGCAACAATTTATAAATGACCTCTGGACTAATGGAATGTTAAAATTAATACATTTGATATAGAGTACTTTTCTTTTGCCTTGAGTTATTCTATGAAAAAATCGAATTATTTAATAAATATCCAAATGTGCAAGTAATGAGATGAGACAAAGTAGGTGTAGTAGAGTACTATTGCTCTGTTTAATGACATGGTTTTGCAAACAAAATACGAAGAAGTAATAAAAAATAAAGAACACAAAGAATGTTTCGATGTAGAAAATAAAAAAAATTGATTTTGTATACCAATTATGTAATCTAAGTTTTAGACCAACTAACAATATGATATATAAAAATATGTAATACGATCGAAGAGTAAAATTATCGTCCGATCATCTAACTGTAATTTTGGAGGGTGATTATTTGTTATTTGTTTGGTATCAATGGCGTGTTAATAAACGGATAATGTGAGCGGAAAAATATTTATTTAACAATCAATTTAACTATTAGCGATTAATATTTAACGGTGTAATAAGATGATAAAAAAATGTTTGATAAATATAATGATTAAATTAGTTAATACCTATAAGATGACGTAGCCTTAATAAGTTAACCTGATAAATTATTTAATGTTTAATATTATTCTAAAAATTTTATTATAATTTATAATTAATTAATTTGTAATATTTTTTAAGTAGATTAGACATGCACTAATATCTAATAATCAAATAAAAACCTCTATGTATTAGTATCAATAATATTAAAAAGTTAAAAGTAGCTATATTATATGCATAATTAAAATATAAAAAGTTCAATTGAAGAGAAGGGATAATTTGAGTATAAAAGTTCAATCTTTATTTTTTATCTGTTAAACTCTAATTAAAATAGCCTACCGCTCAATCGCTAACTGCTAAGATATAAAATAATTTATCAAATATTTTATCATAAAAATGATAACAAATTGATCAGTTCAAACTTTTAAATTCTAATTTAAACATTAATTTTTAAATTGCCAAACACAATCTTAGATAAGTGAACATAAACTTGTTTTTTTTTTTTGGATGGGCGAAAACTAAAATGTAAAAAATAGATTTTTTGTTTTCTAAAATAATTTATAAATATAGTCTTTCAACTGTGTTCATCACATTGTTTTACCGTTATAGTATTTTTCTCGCACCCTCTCCTCTCCTCTACTAGACATAGGAGAGGGGCCGAAATCTCCTTGTTGAGGGGGACAATGCTCAGATGGATGCCACCTTCATGTTTTTTTCCCTTAAAATCAAATTGATAAATAGAAAGAAAATACTTAATCAAATTGGAAAACTTCGAATTCTAATGTTTTATTTGTTGACATAGAATTAATTATTCTTTCAAAAGCTAACTATTAAATGTAGATTTAGATTTTGTATACATATGATTATTGTTATAGGAGTAAGAGTAATGTAGAGATGGATCTCGTGTCGATCGAGCCCGACATGCACATGCTCGATGTGCATGATTCCGTCTAGATCTAGTACAATTAGTATATGAGATATAAATATTTTTCATAGACATATTATTTAAAAAAAATTAGTAGAGAAGGTGCTCACCTATTAACGCAAATTTAAAATCCTCGTCCAACATATTTTTTTTGAATTTATCTATATAATAGGTATATTTTAATGCATATTCTTATATAATATAATAACATCATATACTATTATTTATTTACCAATTTATCTATTATGATGTGATTATATTAAACACTATATTATGTCATATGAATTATAACTTTATTATATAAAAAATTGGAACTCATTTAAAAAATAATTACAAAAATAAAAAAAAATCATATAATAATGGTCCTATCTGACCTGATCTGACACGATACAATCGAATTCGAGTTGTCCCGATTAGATATCAACTTTGACACAGTATCATACCATTTTTTTGTACGACATAAGCACAATAAAACACAAGCAGATTGAACACAAGTTTCATCTCTAATTGAGGGGATATAAATTAAAATAAATTTAAAAAAGGTTGTGGACAATGTTGGAGGATGGCATGGATAGATTATCTAATTTTTTTATGACCACTTGTAGCAAAAAGTTACTAATTATAAAAGTATTTTCCGCTGGATTAATTGTTACTATTATTATTCAATTATAGAAGGAGAACCCATGAATTATGAACAGATATATATGTATATATTATGTGCAGTAAAAATAAAGAACAAAGAACCCATTAGTTAGATATGTCTTGTGGATCTGGTTTCATCCAATGGGAGAAGCCTGTTTTGTTGTCACTTCTCACGCTCGGATAAGGAACTGTCTCATCTCCTCCTCTTCCTCCTCCACTGTTCGTTCCCTTCTGCGACCGCTCTCCATTTTGCTTCCGCGTTCCCTCTTCTTCGCTCCTCCTCCTCCTCCTCCTCCCGTCCCGTACTCCACTTCCCATGGTCACTGTTCCTTGCAACCACTCCTTGGCCTCCCGCCTCCCGGCTCTCCCTCTCTCCCTCCACCCCAATCCTCTCCTCACCAACTCCCCCTCCAATCGGCGCCGCCCGCCTCCCTTTCTTCGACGCCGCCGCCCGCCGACTCCACTTCGCATCGATGCCGTCGTCGGCCCCAATTCCTCCTCCTCCTCCTCCTTTTCCAATCCCGAACAGAAGCAGCAGCAGCAGCAGCTGAAAACTCTTTTTCCTGGTGGGTTCAAGCGGCCGGAGATCAAGGTGCCAACTTTGGCCCTCCAGGTGAGCGTCTCCGAGATGCTCGACGTCGAAGGCTCCGTCCAGGAGATCGACGTCGCCCTATCCAGGGGCGCCGGGATGGTTGTGCTCGACACCGGGGGCGAGACCGGCGCCAGGCTGTACGAGGCGGCCTGCTCTTTGAAGTCGCTCGTAGGCGACCGAGCGTATTTTCTGATTTCCGAGCGCGTGGACATCGCCGCCGCGGTGGGAGCCAGCGGTGTCGTGCTTTCCGACGATGGTTAGTGTCCTAGTATCCATCACTCTTTGCGGCTACATTTTACTCTTCTCATGCAACCTCGCTGTTTGTTAGATTGATTACAGTCAGACTGCTGCCTAGTTCATTAGACTGAATGGTACTTGCATTGCCGGCACCTAATTCTAATCATTGTATCTAGTTTTGTTACAATCTCAACATTATTACTTATTAGGAGACTATCCATCTCCGAAATTGGTCGTTCAAATTGTGTCAGCACCCTGATACCAGCTGTTGTTAAAAGTTTGTGTGTCACATTCATAACTCATGAAGGTTCTGTAACACTCCCTAAATGGATACTTTTGTAGTAGATGTGTTCAATGAAATAAATCCTTTGTGATTCCAAGATTCCAGCATTATTTATTGCATTGAGCAAGAGTCCCAGGTGACTGGGTTTCCTCTACATTATCAGGTTCAACCTTTATTTCATAGCAAGTGCACGGGAGGCCGGACGGCAAAAGAAGTTGCCTTTAGGGTCCAGGTCAAAAAGATTACTGTCCGACAAGATGCTTTAGGTAGGCATGCATGGGACTTGCTGATAACAATCAGTTATGCCTGCCATCAATGTCCAAAAGTTAGCCACTGACTCAATTTTGTGCCATGGGACAATAGAATCACGTTGAAATAGGCTTTACATGATGGTTTAACATTTTGTTCAGTGATGTACGCTTTTATCACTGCATTCCATAATTTGTAATCTGATCCATCAGATCACTTTGGTATTTATTTGGTCATCTCTCCTTGATTTCATTGGTCAATCGGTAGTCTTATGTGTTTTAGTTTCAAGCATTTGAATATTGCTTCAATCTGACTAGTAGGTTGTGAATACTGCAGCACCCTCATTACTAATTGTGTACTCCAAAGGTGTAACCACATTAATGTAGTGGTGCCTAATCTTGTTTGTGCTAATTTTATATAGGTTTAAAATTTCTAATGCTTCAACTACAAAACATCCTTATTTGTTATATATTGGTTCTATGTACTCGTTTGCACTGGTTTGATACAAGAAAGGTCCTGAATCTAAGAAAACGCTGATGTCCTAATTCCTACTTAGTCCTTTTAACATATAACTTGGATCTCAGTGCTGAATGAGATAACCTTTTCCCCATCTTATTTGCTTTATTGATTGATTTTGTCAAATGTTATACAGACATTCTTTTGTACCAGAAAAGAATAGAAGATTTTCAACTTACAATATTTCTTTCTTTGACAGCTATCCCTGCACTTATTGCAAGGAAAATGATGATGAAAGCCAAATCTGACTCGGTATACCTTCCACTAGTAGCAAGGATAGTGCAAAATACAAACTCTGCTGTAATTGCATCAAGTTCTGAAGGGGCTGATTTTCTTATAATGACTATAAGTACCGATAGTAGCAGTGACATACCTGTAACTCAGCATGTCAAAATCCCAATTTTCTTCACCTTAAACAATTTACTAGGTGATTCGCCTTGGACAGTAGCATCAAAATTGCTTGAAACAGGTGCTTGTGGAATAGTCATGTCTTCCAAAGATACAAAACACTTGAGTGATGATATTCTAAGAAACATATTCGTCAAGGACTATTTGGCTAATAGCTTCATGCAAGATAAATACTCCGATTTTCCCAAAAAGAAGATGAATGATTCCGAAGTCATGATTGAAGGGGAAAAGGGGTTCAGTGGTTTTACGAAGTTAGATGAACGAGTGGTACAGTTGATAGAAGCAGAAAAGTTACTGATACATGAAGTAGTTGCTGTTATCCAAAAGGCTGCTCCAATGGTGATCATCTAGTGTTAGACATTTGGTAGTTGAAAATGCCCTCATATAATTGTACTATCTTTTATGAATTTAATCATATAGAATTAAATGTAGCAGTGTTCATTTTCTATGGCAGATGAAAGAGGTTTCTCTTCTCGTTGATGCTGCATCCCGTCTCAGTGAACCATTTTTGCTGGTTATTGTGGTAAGTCAGACATCTAAAACAAATTCGTACTAAGTTTGCATATAACTTGAGTTTAGACAATTACAGAGAAAAAAAAAATGTTGTATTCTGAATGGGTTTACAATCCGCGATTACACGGGATGAAACACAGAACAATCTCGCCGCCCGTTAATCTGGAACTACAGTTTGTTTGACCTTAGTCGAGTACATTCACAAAATAATTCCAGGGTGTGCCTTAGCTATGTTATATATACACATATAGTTTCACTTGTATTAAGCTTGCTTGATAATTGAGTGTGGAGGATCCATGCCTTAATTTCAAATTACTTCTCTTAAATACTGGTTTCTTATTTCCAATCATCATATATTTTTCCATACTGTACAGGGTGAATTTAATTCAGGAAAGTCAACCGTTATTAATGCACTTCTTGGAAGGAAGTACCTCAAGGAAGGTGTAATTCCTACAACAAATGAGATAACATTACTCTCATATTCAGATGTTGAGTCTGATTATCAAAATCGTTGCGAAAGGAATCCAGATGGCCAATTCATATGCTACTTGTCTGCTCCAATACTCAAGGAGGTTAGCGTATTTAATGATTGTCAGCAACTTCTCAACCATTAGTTATGTTATCTGATAAATGTTTACTTGGTTTGACTACCATCATACGAGGTTAGTGGGACGGCAATAAGAAGGTTAACTATCAAATAAATAAACATGCATTTTTACTTAGTAACTACTATTTTTTCAGTAAATAGTGAATACTGCTTACTGAACATAGTGAAATGTATGACAAAAAAGATATTTTCAGTAAAAGCCACGAAAAAGAGCACAAACTATGATGTTCTGGTTGAATATAAGCCAACACCAATATCTAACTTTCTGCTTTTGCATTGTTAGCCCTTCTCTTTTCTTTCTAATTCTTCTTTTCTCTTCTTTCCTTCCAACTCCTCCTTAGCCAGTGTTCATCTGACATAAAGCCTGTGAGACATTCTTAAGCATCATTGAAGTTTAGAATAGAATATCTACTTGTGACTATTTCTTTTAGTTAAAGTATATATATTGCAAACTAATTTGTTACACAGAAATAGTCAATCATTATTAGGATCACGCACTACGTAAATTTTTGTAGATATATGTAGTGTATGTCAAAATTATTAAGGATGCTTTTATGAAGCAACTGATAATGGAGGGTCTTTTTTTGAGGATGTGAAATGATAATTTTTATCCAAAACATAGGAAAAATATTTTTCTTTATAGCTTTATGTTCTCGAATAGTTTTCTTACAAATTACTTACCATAATGCTCTAGGTTGTGTGCAATATTAGTTAGAATGCATAGTTATACTCTGCTTTTTATTGTAGGATAGATATGAAAGCTGACTCTTCCCGACTGGATTAAACTTTTAGGGAGGATCACTAATTTATTTTGTTGACTCTTAATATATCAATGGTACAATTAGTGACACACACGCGCGCGCACACACACACACATGTATATTGTACAGTTAGCTAGGCCACAAGACTTAGATTCTATTTTGTGTCTAGTTCTTTAGATTTTCGTAACTTTTGGCTCTTTTAGAAATCTGATATAAGTTCATTCATTGAACAGATGAACCTTGTTGATACACCAGGAACAAATGTTATTCTTCAAAGACAACAACGCCTTACTGAAGAGTTTGTGCCTCGTGCTGATTTGATTCTTTTTGTGATATCAGCAGACAGACCTTTGACCGAGAGTGAGGTATAGCTTGTTAGAATCATTGCAATTTGCTCTTTTTGAGAACTTAGTATTTGCACCTAGATTTACATCATTGGAACAACAACTTTACAGCAATGCTAAAATGTAATGCAGAACTAATCTAACATGACCAAAAAGTTAGATGCTTAATGACTAAAAATAGCTACAGTTAAATCGTGCTTAAACACAATCTTGACTGCAAATCATTTAAGAAGTTGAGCTTAGTGCTGCACTAATTAATTCTGAATTGTTCTGTTCCATCTGCCTATTGATTGAAATGCCTGAAAGATTTGGTTGTTCCCATGTCATTTACTATCTTTCCTTAGAAAATGATATGATCCTTTTCTTTGTATTCTCCATGACAACCTACAGAGACTGTGAAATTGATTAATTTTCCGTAAGCAAGAAAGCCCTGACAAGGCATGGTTGGTTTTTGGGATGACTTACTAGGGTCCAAACCTGACTAAAGAGCAAGATGCTGAAGACTTGTCTTTAGTGGAAGTTTTTATGTTTGATGAGCTTAAATACGCTGTAGATAAGAGTCTTGTAATTTTAGAGGTGCTTTGCAAGTTTTCATCTGGATCTGCCATGACTCACAAAGAACACAATTGAGAATAAAGAGTGCTCCTCTTTGATGCTTCAGTCGCATTCCCATGGTGAACTGTAACTCATACCTAGTTGCATAGTGCATGGGAAGGTTCAGCCACCAGCTGAGATAGCGCCTCCATCATTGTGTGCATGTTCAAGCAGAGGCAGTGATGTTGCACGCTCTTGAAGATTAAGTTAATTGTGAATCCAATGGTTTCAAAGGTGACTTATATGAGTCTTGGGGCCACTGGGAAATTGGAATATATGCCTTCATGAGGAGCTTGTCAGATATCAGGACGGTTGCAGGGGAGAAGGCCTGTCATGGAGGCCATTGGGCAGCACCATGGATAGGCCATGGTATGTAGTTCAAGTGTTAAACGGAAAGGTCAAGCCTTTTCCTTGAGGCCTAGGTGCTGAATTCTTGTAAGGCAAAGTGTAGATTATTGACCTAAGATTTGATACCAGTAACATGTTTATACCAGTGATACACATGACAGGATTGCACCATCATGTCTTCTCAATAATATGATATCATCTGGCCTATTCCCGTCCTCACTTCACATAGGAGCATATTCCCATCCTCACTGTCAGAGGAATCACTAGGAAGATTGACAATGATATCCCACCAAAAATGCTTCATGTGCGTCGTGCCAATTGTTAAAATCGTCTCCAACACAAATGTCAATCAAGCATATTACCAAATACATCTGATGTAGAACAATTAGTGTTATGGGTCTTTTGCCCTTTAGCACGTGGTCTTTAGTTGTGGGCCTTTAGCATAGCCCATTAATTTATTTCCTTTCATTAAGTTTCCATGTTATGATTACCTGGGTGTTTCGAACTTTTTATAAACCCATATGATTGTATTAGAACTTATGCTTGGATGAATAAAAATTATGATTTAGTTTATTTTCTCTCTTTAAGCGGATAATTTAGTTTAGGTTTTTTTTTTTACATCAGTTGGTATAAGAGCAAATCGCAGCCCTTTGATTGTCATCAAATGGTTGAGGTCCTGAATCCTCGTTAATCTTCTTGTGGCCACTGCCATCAGCCTTGCTACTGTTGACCACAAACACCACACCTTAAGGTCACCTTGTCTTGGCTGCCGATTTAAACTAACCCTAACCCTAAACTAAAGAGAGAAAATAAACTAAATCAGAATTTTGTTCATCCAAGCATAAGTTTTTTAATACAATCATAAGGGTTTATATAAAGTTCCAAACACCCATATAATCATAACATGGAAGCTTAATAAAACGAACTAAATTAATGGGCTATGCTAAAGACCACATACTAAAGGGCAGAAGACTCATAACTGTAATTGTTCTACATTAGCATACCTTTAGCACGACCCTAGAATATAGCAATTTTTATAGTCCAATAAAATTACCGCATTTCATCCACCTTTGCTTCGAGAAACCATCTGATACAAGGATGTATGGTACTCCCCAAAATGGTCTCCCACCCCACCACATCCAAGATATCTGAGATCCCAACAATCACGTGTTACGACTCCTACCACAACATAAAGCAGCGACATAGTCCATTCAGTAGTTGCATACGAGCTTCAGCCTATACACGAGTCTTCTTTTTGAAGTTAGAGGTGCTTCCCACACATCAATTGCAACCATCCTCCACCAGTCGCAGTCCCCTTCTTTCTCGTCATTCTGAATAAGTTCGCAGTATTTTGTCTAAGAGAACGATAACATTGTGATAGCTATTGAAAAGTAGGTGGTAGCACTGCCAAGGAGGAAATCTTGACAGTGATAGGTTATTCAAATATATATCATAACAACAACAACAACAAAGCCTTAATCCCACTAGGTGGGGTCGGCTACATGGATCAGTGATAAGTTTTTTTTTTTTCTCTCTATTGATGAAAGACAAAAAATTTATCACTTATGATATATATTCAAATATATATCATAAGTGATAAATTTTTTGTCTTTCATCAATACAGAGAAAAAAAAAACTTAGAACAACAAAAAAGGAGAAGAGAAGAACTAAATACAACAACAACAACAACAACAAAGCCTTATCCCACTAGGTGGGGTCGGCTACATGGATCATACGACGCCATTGCGCTCTATCAGTAACCAAATTTTTTGGTATATTATTCGTTAATAGATCTCGTTCTATTAGCTCGTCAAGTGTTCGCTTTGGTCTCCCTCTCCCTCTTTTAATCGGACTCCAGATTGTTTGCTCTACCCTCCTTACTGGCGCATCTAATGGCCTTCTCTGGACATGACCAAACCACCATACTTAAACGGAAACCCTTTGACTCCAACGTGTTTCTCCATATTTCCAATTTTGCATTAATCTCATCTTTTGAGTCCGCTAAAAGTACGATATCATCAGCAAAGAGCATGCACTTAGGTACCTCATCTATGATACTCTCGGTTAGAGCATCCACAACTAAGTTAAACAAATATGGGCTTAAAGATGATCCTTGGTGTAGGCCAATTCTTATAGGAAATGCTTTCGTCTCTCCTCCTGGTGTCCTAACCTTAGTCAATGCCCCATCGTACATATCTTGTATAATCTTAATATATGCTTAAAGAGAAGAACTAAATAGATTAAAAAAAAAAGAAATTGCCTAAAATATGCTTTATCGTCATTTAGGCAAGCCTTTGAGGCTGAGATGAATGCAGCCAACCATTTCATTTGTGGTGACTACCACAGAAACTCATATCTAGCTGCTTGTTTACTGTGCATTGATGTTTATCTGCTGCTGCTCATTGCCAGTGGCAGGGACTTTGTGGCAAACAATGCATATACATTTTTACTGGGTCTGCTGATTTGGGTGGATTGAGAAAGAAAGGGTAGGTAAGAGACTTCTTGCTTAGACATTGTTGAAATTTAACTTATTTACTGTTTGCTAATAATCTCAATGTACTAAGTGGAGGGAGGGTTCATAGGTTTTTGTGACTCGATTTCAATATTTTTTTGCCTTATATTTTACATGTGTACATTTTTCACATCTTCACTATACATGAATGACTAGCATTTCTCTAGACACACTTTACCCAGAAAAGAAAACCTCAAGGTATTAAATAAATTTTATTACCTCAGCAAATTGTCTCAGATAAATAGTGATGCATGTATGCATCTATTTTTTAAGACACTTATCCAATGAATTCATGTTTCGGATTTTCAGGTAGACTTCCTCCAGTATGTGCAACAGTGGAAGAAAAAAGTTATATTTGTGCTTAATAAATTGGATCTTTACAGGAATGACACTGAGGTTAGTTGTCTAAAGATTTTCTTTGCTTTTTTTTTTCTCTCTAACTGATAGTTGTCTTTTATATATCCTTTGATTAACTATTCTTCCGTTGTCTAATTTTCCTTTTTTATTCTTTTTTTATATACTTTTATGTAGCTTCAAGAAGCAACTGAATTTGTTAGAGGCAATGCAGTTAAATTGCTCAGTACGGAAGAAATAAAGTTGTTTCCTGTCTCTGCACGATCTGCATTGGAGGCAAAACTTTCTTCTTCACTTTATGACGGGTCAAAATACGAAGAACTTCTCCTCAATGATCCTCGGTGGTTGAGCAGTAGATTTTATGAGCTTGAGGATTTCCTTTTTAGCTTCTTGGATGGATCTACTGAAACTGGAATGGAAAGGGTGAGGCTGAAACTTGAATCACCAGTTGGAATTGTAGACAGGTTACTATCTTCTTGTGAAAGGTTTGTTAAACAAAGATATCAAAGTGCCAACCAGGATCTTATGTCAATTATGAAAGTTAGAAGCAGCGTAAATGATTATGCTTCCAGAATCGAAAATGAAAGTATATCATGGAGGAAACAGGCATCGTCTTTGGTATGTAATGCTTTCATTACAAAAAGTAGATGAGTACACTCTTGACTTTCCGTTTTCAAGTTACTTGTAAACCATGGTTGAAATTCATCCACAAATATGCAGATTGAGACAGCAAAAACCCGAGCAGTGAAGCTGATGGAATCTATCCTCCAGTTGTCCAATACTGATCTCATTTCTACGTATGCTTTCAGAGGAGAAAAATCTGGTTCTATTGTAACAATTTCAGCCGTCCAAAATGAGATTATTGGTCCTGCCATTTCCGATGCACAGGTATAATCTTCTTCTTTACCATTGTTTAAAATGGCTTATTGTTAAGGATGAGTCTGTAAGGCTAGTCATCCATGTGTGCGTAATATAAATATAAAGATGTTGCCGTTCCTATTGACTTAAGCTTTTAGGATTGTTGGTAGAACATCTAATTTAACTTGGTATCAGAGCTAGCGGTCCTGGGTTCAAACCTCGTTGTTGCTCGTATTAAAAAAAATTAATTTTCTCCCTTAGTTCTCCATGTGTTGGGCTCTGGGTTAGACCAAATTATCAGCCGCCCACATGTGAGAGAATGTTAAGAATATAAATATAAAGATGTTTCTCTTCCTATTGGCTTAAGCTTGATTATTTCTAGAACATCTAATTTAACACATTATATATAATAATAATAATAATAATAATAATAATAATAATAATAATAATAATAATAATAATAATAATAATAATAATAATAATAATAATAATAATAATAATAATAATAATAATAATAATAATAATAATAATAATAATAATAATAATAATAATAAATGATGTACATGTGTGAGGCAGGTAGACGGTATAAGGTTGGGAACAAAAAGTCTCCCTACCCCCTAGTCAGAAAGAATGCACAATATTCACGATGTGGAGGACGTCGTGAAACATGCTTGTGAGCTGGCAAAGAATTGGGCAAATGACATAAGAACCAAGTTTACTTGGGAATTTCTTTATGAGACATTGTAATTAACCATCAAATGGAGAAATAAAATCTTTGATGATTAGCATCATCCTTCTTCCCTCCAAAGAAACACATCTTTCTCCTAAAAATGGTGTTATTGCACTGAAGTCATATAGCCCAAAGGATCACCAAAGATGAGCAGAGAGGATGCTGTGAGCCGGTTCCACGGGATATTATGACCCGGAATGTGGTTCATAAAGATCAGTGAATGTGGATCCAAGTCTGTCATGCCCACATGTTACATGTTATGTTATTATATCCACTTTCACTAGACGGCATACATTAAAAAATAGGAATCAAACACAGACAAAACTTGCATGGTTCAAGAGAATCAAGATATCAGTTTATTGACTAAATCCATGATTAGGAATTACGTACCAAGCAAGTTTGAACCTTATGATCATATTAATCACAAGGCAACAAATTTACAAATTAACCCTGATAGTATATTGGTATCTGCATATCAGCCTTTTAATAGTAATGTCATTCAAAGAACCTCTTTCTTTCGCATACATACTTTTTAATATTATAGCATTTTATAGTGCATATTAATTGCATTATGCAATGCTTAATTTATTTACAAAAGAATAATAAACTGTGTTTCTTGGTACATACTATTTCATAATTAGCATTCATTTAGTACATATGAAATGCAAGTTTATTTAGTACATATGATTAAATTGTGTTTTGTTATGTGAAGTCAATCATTTGGTGATATGCCATGAATGTCTTTGAGTCCTTTTATTTGTAGCCATTATCAATTTAATTTTATGCTCACTATTGGCTTCAGGCATTGATTCGTGAGTTCTTGGTATGGTTGGAATCAACTAATGTTCGTGAAGGAGAACTTTACATAGAGCAGTTTGAAAAAGAGTGGCAAGAATTAGTTGGCACAGAACATGCATTGCAACCGCATACATACAAACTTCTTGGTGAAGGAGAGAACCTTAGCTTAAAAGTCATGGAGAACTTCAAAGCTAGTGCTGCTGCCAAACTTTTTGAGCAGGAGATACGTGAAGTGGTAAGCGAAGCTTCACTCTTTCATCTTGATGTTCTCAGTGGAGAGTCATTTTCTTTTTGTTCAATGTTCTCTCACGCGAAAGCTACATACTTAGAGCTTACATTTTCTGTAACAAGAATTTTACAAAGTTGTACATGTTATGTAGAATTGGCTACTGTTCTGTCTGGTGCATGATAGACATGTCTTGTTTGCATTAGGTTTGTAAACAATTATTTATGTGATATTATAACACTTTCACAGAAATTCTTGATACTAAAACTTTAAAGATAGCTACATGTACGTATCTAGTCTTTATAAATCTGTCCTACATACATTTGTTAAAATCTCTGGAGTTAAGCTATATGTCAGCTTATAGTCTATATACAACGTTTATTTCCACTTAAAGACCCAATCAACGAAAAAAAATACTCGAAGATGTCAGATATGTGAGTTATGATCGTCAATCATTGGACTTCATTTCTAAGGTGAATCATTCGGTATAATGTCTAGTATAATTGTGTGCTATGACTTATTATTAATCTTGCTTCACCAAGTTTGATTTTAGTTTCATTGGTTGTCACTAAATCATGAATATTGTATTTATTTAATTTGTCACTAAAATCATGATGTCTTATCTACTCATCCTACCTGTCAGAGGAAACAAAGCTATATAGAATATTTACTCTTCATTTATCCAAACAGGCTTTGGGAACTTTTGGGGGTTTAGGAGCTGCTGGATTATCTGCCTCTCTTCTGACTTCTGTACTGCCAACAACTTTAGAAGATCTTCTTGCTCTGGCTTTATGCTCTGCTGGCGGGTAAAGATTTATTTGAGTTAATTCACTTTAGTATGAAACTTAAGAAGAAAACCCAGAAATTAGGTTTTTACATGTGAGTTCATCTCTTGTGTTTCATGATGGTTCCCTATGATTTTAATATTTTTCAATTTTGTCTTTGAGATTTGTATGATCCGTTGTCTTTATTTTGTCAGAAATTAACTTCATATACTTGAATGCAATAACGAAATGATATTTGTATAAAAATCTCACAACTAATTCGAATGATGAATCCAAAATCACTTCCTATTTAAGATGTCACTGAGGAAACATGGACATAGACGGACAAAAGTAACTATACATGATCCAAAGGCATCTCATTTCCTCTTACATGTAGAACATTTGAAAAAAAATAGGACACATCATGATGAAAAAGAAAATCTCAGTTTTTTCTTAATAGGTACTGAACTGGGTAATATTAGCTTGGCATGAGAGTGGGACCATATGATGCCAGTATATGTTTCTAGCCCATATTGCATGTTGCGACCTGGTAGAGGAGGGATTCTCCTATGTAGATCTCTCTCTGTCTGTCATTCACTCACTCGAGCACTTCAAATGCTTCATTGAAGATGTATTTTTTTCTCATCTTTGCTCTGTCGCAACTCACAAGCACTAGTAAGTGGGACCATATGATACCAGTATATGTTTCTAGCCCATATTGCATGTTGCGGCCTGGTAGAGGAGGGATTCTCCTATGTAGATCTCTCTCTGTCTGTCATTCACTCACTCGAGCACTTCAAGATGTATTTTTTTCTCATCTTTGCACTGTCGCAACTCACAAGCACTAGTAAGTGGCGAGAGATTAGCCTTCTGATATTATTGAACATGACGTGGATTCCTTTGAACATTCGATGATGATGTGTATGCATTAGAAGTTGCTTTATAGAAAATTTGGTCTTCTTCATAAGATGAAATTCTACTCAGCTTTTCCATGCATTGAGTCATTTTAACACCATCTTGCATGTGATGCCATTAATTTTTCTGTTGGTCACTATCATCCAGCTACACCTACGATTAACATATAGATGTTGGCTTAGCATCAAGTGTACTGACTATTGCTTCTCCAAACTCTAGAATTCCCAATTGAAATTTCTTTCAGAAACAAAAGAATCCCAAATCAAGTTCCTTTCAGAAAAAAAGAATCCCAATTGAAATCTCATGACTACCAAAGTGGCAGATGCATACTTCGATAAAAATATCACCGGATTTTAAATGAAGTATGTAAACAGTAAATAAAAGTGGCTGGTGAATTTGGATTTGTCTAGGAGTATATCTTCCACTTTAATATGTTGGGGCCGTCTCCAAGGCATATGATCACTGCAACATAGTAGAGTAGCATATTAACTTTCAAATGCTTTTTCCTTTTTGAGGGCACTTTCAAATGCTTTTGTCATTAAACTCTGACAAGGTAAAGAGTTAGAAAATAAATGTTTTTACAGTCATGTCAGCAAAGAATCTGTAAGAAGTTGTCGCTGCTTCATTAAATAGAAAATTATTATGTTGGTAAAAAAATCTGGATCAGTTTGTAAATTTATAAAGTTGAAACTCTAGATGATGCACAAGGTATTAAAAGTCTTTTTCTTAAAACATTTTCTATTTAGTGTTTTTTTTTAGATGATTTTCTATTTAGTGTTTGCTAATGATTATTGTATTTTGAGCTTCAAAAGAAATCATTCCAAGTGTTACCTAGTGATGTTAATTGTCGTGCACATAGATTGCCAACACCTATAATTTTTCACCAACCACATCTCCCTTGGGTGCATTTGATACGAGCCCTTCTTTGTTGTTGGCTATTTACTGGTGCCGATATGGAGTCATATGTTTGGTGCAATAGGGATGTTTTCTGATTTCAATTAAAGTCGCTTTTAATGTGATGGCTGAATCAAATAGGCTCATATAAGTTTTCTGGTATAGTAATTGTGACACTATGGTCTGTAAGAGACATTAACTAAGATTAAAAGTAATTTATTGGTCGTTTAACTATGCATATAAATCCAAGTTATCATCTAATGTTATTAAATTGCCTCTCATCCTGTTGATACTCTCTCGATTGCCTCAAAGTAGCAACCTATATTTCTTGATAATTGGATTTTCACCTGAGTTGTAGCATACATCCATCTGCATTATCATTATTAAAACTGTTACAATGTGGATGTCTAGTCTTACTACCAAATGCCTGGGTTCAGCAACAGAGTCTGTTGGGTGTAAGAAATCAAGAATGTAATATCAAATCAGTTGTTCCATGGTATTCATAACTTTATCAAATAATCTGCAGGTTCATTGCAATATCATCTTTTCCTGCTCGTCGAAAGGAAGCAATAGCTAAGCTGCGGAAGGTTGCTGATACTTTGGCTAATGAAATCGAGGACGCAATGAAGAAGGATCTTCTTCTAAGCGTCGAGAAACTAGATAGGTTTGTTCAAGCAGTTAGTGATCCCTATATTGAAGCAGCTCAGAACAGAATAGATCAATTAGAGAAGATTCAGGCCGAATTGGAGCAAGTTGAACAAAAATTCAAAGCACTCAAGTATGAAATTCAGAACCTTCATCTTTCATAGCACTGGCACTTCTACTAAGCCACATTGGCTTATGTTGTGAATCGATTTGACGCAATCACATAAAAATCGTGGCTGTCTGGTATGTTAGCAGAGAAGAGATTAAGATGTATATTCGGCATGTTGTAACATTATTAGCTATTGTCTGTACAGGATGCTAGATTGTATAGGATTGTCGCATTGCTTTCTTCTCATCCTGTCACATTAGATTTGCATTCACATTGTCATTTGTGCTTCTTGTATTCTTTGTGTTCTTCAACCACAGTAATAAAAGTTGGTCTGATGTTACATGACTTCCCACTGTATTGCTTGTACAATCTTGTGATTGTGCTGGAATAAGCATCGTAGAACTCGAGCACATTCATATCTTTATCTTGAGATTTAATATTCTGGATCTTATTATGTCGCGGCATGCAGGATTTTGTTGAACTGATCAAGGCCTTGATTATGGTCGGAGGAAAAATGTCGGTTGTTATATTATGGCTACCTTTTCCATAGCCCATCTCAGTGTCTGAAAATATGTGGAGTTTTGTTTAGGTTTTTCATTTCCAATGTAGTTTATGCTATTAGGACATAACAGAATACTCAGGAAGCACTTTATATGTAAGTAGTGCATCATCTAGGGTGAATTTCTTACATGAAAAAGAATGCATCTTTTTTTTTTCCTTTTTAATATATCATTCTCTTTAGATTTATGACTTCCATGTTCTTAGTACATTATGCATTACTCGCTCTCCAAATGTCATTTTTTCTGTTTTTATGTTGGCATCATAACTACACAAGTTTTTCCGTAAATTAATTTTAAACTGTCTTGAAAAGGAGAGTAGGCAGAGGGCTGTCGGCCGGCCGGCCTGCCTGCAAAAGTGGGTGCAGGGCTCTCTTCCTGCGCTGCTGGCATGGTGGTGCCAAGAGCAACAAAGGAAGGATTCAGCTTTCTTATCTTTTTTATTGTTTTAAGGCTAATAGTGGATTTCAAAAAATAAAAAAACCTCAAAATAATGAAAATAAAAAGTGGAAGAGAAAGTTCAATGTAGAGTTTTAAAATTTAATATTAGATGATTTTTTATAGTTTATGAGAAAAGGGTGATTTGTGTGTATTATGTAGCCTACACAGGAACATGGTGTGTGGGCATTTTAACAAAACAACTTTTTTTTTCTCAAAGCTTCTTAACATTTTCAACACACTGAGATTTCAAATCCCAAAACAATAGAAGGGAAATTGAATACATATTTTTTAAATTAGTAGAAGGAAAATTGCATACATTTGAAGGAAGCATCTCAAAGGAGTCGAATCAGCTCCTTCGGATCTTTACCCTCATCCATGATGATGTACTGTTTATAGTCACATATTTATATATTCATACATAAACGTTACAAATTGTACATAAATCAAAATGGCGGCAAGCAATGAAGCAGAAGAAGAATTAGAGGAAACATGCAGCTGTCCGACAGGTCCGCCATGAATTGTTCAGAGCTCGCTCTCTACCGCTCAATGCCTTCGATCTTGTCCTCGACCTCGGAGTAGAGCTGCCGGAGCCGGTCGATGTTCTCCTCCGACGTCTCCCAGTAGCCCCTGCCGCTGGCCTCCAGGAAGGTCTGCACGAGCTTGCGGAAGGAGTTGGGGTTGGAGTCCATGAGGCGCTTGAGCATGTCCTCGTCCTTGATGAAGGTGGTGTTGGCCTCCTCGTACACCCAGTTGTCCACCTGCCCGGAGGTGGCGCTCCACCCGACCGTGTTCGTCAGCCGCTTCTCGATCTCCCGCACCCCCTCGTACCCGCTCTTCATCATCCCCTCGTACCACTTGGGGTTCAGCAGCTTCGTCCGGGCGTCCAGCCTTACCGTCTCCGCCAGCGTCCGCACCTGCGCGTTCGCCGTCGTCGTGTCCGCGATGTACGAGCTCGGCTTCCGCCCGTCCTTGCGCAGCGTCTGCACCAGCTTCGTCGGGTCCGAGTCGAAGTAGTGGCTCACGTCCGTCAGAGAGATCTCCGACGAGTCCAGGTTCTGGAACGTTGCGTCCGCCGTGCTCAGCGCCATCTCGAACACCTTCCGCTTCTCCATCATGCCCGCTCCGGGCGCGTCGCTGTCGAAGGCGAACGACTTGCGGCTCAGGTACATGTCCTGCAGCTGCTTCTCGTCGTTCCACGACGAGTTCTCCACCGCCAGGTTGACGTTCCACGAGTAGGAGCCCGACGCGTTGGAGAACACACGGGTGGCCGCCTCGCGCATGGACACGCCCAGCTCTTCCGCCTGCTGCCGCGCGTGCTTCCGGACGTAGTTCTGGTCCTCGGGCTCGTCGAGTTCCGCCACCAGCTTCACCGCTCTGTCCAGTAGGTTCATCTGCCACATTTGCGTAGATTTATGTTAGAAACCGGCAGACTAATACAAAGAAGTATATAAATGCAGGGTGGCCATGTTGCGGGGTACCTGATTGATGAAGAGATCACGGAAGACGCCGGAGCAGTTGACGACGACGTCGATCCTCGGACGGCCGAGCTCTTCCAAGCTGACGGGCTCCACGCGGTTGACGCGACCGAACGTGTCGGCCACGGGCCTCACGCCGATCATCCAGAGCACCTGAGCAAGGGATTCTCCATAGGTCTTGATGTTGTCAGTGCCCCAGAGCACGAGGGCGATGGTCTCCGGGTAGTTCCCTCCATTGTCGACCTTCTGCCTCTCCAGCAAGCGGTCCACGACGACCTTGGCGCTCTGCATTGCTGCAGTTGTCGGGATTGCCTGGGGGTCGAGAGCGTGGATGTTCTTCCCGGTCGGAAGGACCTTGGGGTTACGGATGGGGTCGCCGCCCGGCCCTGGTTCGACGTAGCTGCCCTCGAGCGCCTGTTTCAAGCTGCCGAGCTCGTTGTCGGCCACGACCAGCTTCAAGCACTCGCCCAAGAACTCGAACAACACTCTAAGCTTCTCTCTGTCAGCTCTGATGAACTTGGTGGTGGACAGGTACTGCACCCATGGCTCCACGAGGCCGAAGCCGAGCATGGAGCTGAGCTTGTCAGCGACGTTCACGACTTGCCCCTTGGTGTTGGTGGTCCGCTCGACGAAGGCGTTGATGGCGCCGCGCGACGCTTCTGTTATCTGTCGGAGGAGCTCGACGTCGGCCAGTACCCCCTTGTCGCTGCTTCTGTACACGTCTTCAATGTTCCTTCCGACGGTCTCGGCCAATATCCCTGGCAGCGAGTATATGCCTTCCTCCGGTCGGTCCAGGGCCGCAATGTTCACCAGCGTGGCCACTGCCTCTATGGCGGAGGGAGGCTCGCCGATCACATGGAGACCGCAGGGCAGCAGCCGGGACTCGATCTCCATAATCTTCGAGTAGACCTTGCCGACGACGAGGTCCCTCTCTTTGGCCGAGAGCTCCTCCCCTTCTTCCGGCAGGCTCACGTCCTTGTCGAGGTTGCATTGTCTGGCGGTGCTGACGATAGAGCTCACAATTTGAGGGCCGCGCCCCGTGTCCTTGAGCGACTGGTACGACGCAATCAGCTCGGCGAGCTGCTTGAGTCCCTTGTAGAGGCCGGCGTTCTCGGCGGGCGGCGTCAGGTAGCTGATGGTATTGGCGTAGCTCCGGCGCTTGGCGATGGTCGCCTCGGACGGGTTGTTCGCGGCGTAGTAGTAGATGTTGGGGATGTTCCCGATGAGGCTGTCGGGGTAGCAGGCGTCGCTCATGCCGACCTGCTTCCCGGGCATGAACTCGAGGGAGCCGTGCGTGCCGAAGTGGAGGACGGCGTCGGCCTTAAAGATCTTCTCGACGAAGGAGTAGTAGGCCGCGAAGCCGTGGTGAGGGCTGGCGGACTTGGAGAAGAGCAGGCGCATGGGGTCGCCCTCGTAGCCGAACGTCGGCTGCACTCCGATGAAGACGTTGCCGTACTGCTTCCCGTAGACGAGGAGGGACTCGCCGTCGGAGTTGAGGTTGCCCGGCGGCTTGCCCCAGCTCTCCTCCAGCGCCGAGGCGTAGGGCGTGAGGGTCTGGTACTCGCGCACGCCCATCTTGTATGCCACGTTCAGGTTGGGGCTGCTGAACTTGGCCTCCTTGTCGTGGATCACGTCCTCGATGAGCTCCTCGGCAGAGTCCGGCAGGCCCTCGACGTCGTAGCCGTCCCTCTTGAGGTCCCTGAGGACGGAGTAGATGGACGAGAAGACGTTGAGGTACGCCGCCGTGCCCACATTGCCTTTGTCCGGCGGGAAGCTGAAGACAGTGATGGCCAATCTCTTCTCCTCCTGCATTAGCACAAAGACAACTTATTTAGAACTTCAATAATAACAACAATAATAAATCTCCAGCAGATATCGCAAAATTGAATTTCAAAAGATAATTTCAAAATCGTAATCGAATTTTAGTAAGGTCGCAAATTTGATTTTCCGATGTGAGCTCTACATTCAATGGGCCGAGACGCAAATCGAAGCCGACTCATATGAACTCATACGCATATTCGAATAGTGTAATTGAATACTGCACTAATGGAATAACCGCTACATACACATTTTACCCTTTTGAATAATACAAGATCAATATATAATTGCACTATATCATACCTTGGATTTCCTCTTCAGTTCTGCCCATCTAATGGCCCTGGTGCACAGCTGCTCCACCCTCTTGTGCAGAGCATGAGACTTCCCTGAAAGCCAACACAACATGGAGTTGGAACATAATTAATGGAAGAACACCAAAGAGAACAACAAAGACTAATGATACAACAAGAACAGGAACAAGAATAAGAGAACAAGAACAGATGATATATGCTAACCTGTTCTGGGATCCCTGCCGGAGAACACAATGGGCTCCATGCCGCCATCCAGCTCTGGCAGGGCGACCTGCAAGGCCACCTGAATGGGGTGCAATCCGAGGGTGCTGTTGAGCCACTCCTCGGTGGTCTGGAACACCAGCGGCAGCGCCACGATGTAAGGCACGTCAAGCTTCCGCAGTGCCTCGATGGCCCTCGGGTGATCCTGCCTCGCCGGGCCGCCCACGAGGGCGAACCCCGTCAGGGAGACGACGGCGTTGGCGAATGGCTTCTTGGTGATGGGGTCGACCAAGTACTTCTCGGCCGGGGCGGAGAAGTCGAGGCCGCCCGCGAAGATTGGGATGACCTTGGCGCCTCTCGCCTCCAGCTCCATGATCACGGCCACGTAGTGGCCGTCGTCGCCGGTGACGATGTGGCTCCTCTGCAGCACCAGCCCGATGATGGGCGCCTTGGGGTCCTTCAGCTTCTGGTTCGCGTCCTTCCTCGTACCGTACCAATTCAGGTACTCCTTGGTGTCGTCGTACATGCACGGCGCCAGAGGGTGCCAAATTCCGCTGTCCAGGAACAGGACGGGGTCCGCGTACTCGACCTTGGTGCCCTTGAGCGCCGGCATGTAGGAGCCGGAGATCATCTTGATAAAGTTCTGGAGGTTCTCCGGCGAGCCGCCGAGCCAGAACTGAAGGCTGAGGATGTAGAGCCGGGCGTCCTGCGCCTTGTCGCTGGGGAGGTACTTGAGGACCTTGGGCAGCGTCCTGACCAGCTTGAGCATGCTGTCGGCGAATCCGGCGGACTCCTTCTTCTTCTTGAAGAGCTGGAAGAAGGGGCTCTTGGACTGGCCGAGCTGCGACATGCTGAAGGTGCCGAGCTTGTTGAGCCGCATCACCTCCGGCATGGAGGGGAAGACGAGCACGGCCTCCATCCGGTCCCTCTGCTTCTCCACGGCGTCCTTCACCTTGAGCGCAAGTTCCTCGACGAAGATGAGCGACCCGATGAAGATGTTGGCGTCCTCGAGGTCCTTGCAGAACGTCTTGTAGGTCTCCTCGTCGCGCAGCTCCTCCACCAAGTAGCCCACCACCTCGAACGACGCGTACTGCCGCTTGCTGTTGAGCGCCCTCACTGCGGCGGACAGCGACGACTGGTACTGCGCCTCCAGCACCACGTACACGATCTTCACCCTGGGGAGGAGCCCCTGGTCGGCGGAGTCGGGGACGATGCGGCGCACCTCGGGCTTGGTCTGCGTGAAGAGCCCGTTCCCGGAGACGGCGCACCGCACTCCGCAGCCGCCGCCATTGCGCGCGGCCCGTCCGGCCTTCTTCGGCAGGAACGAGTGGAGGAACACGCTCTTCTGCGCGGCGGACGGGAGCTGCTCCGGCCTTGCCGCGTTGGGCAGAGTGAAGGGAGTGGACACGAGCGACGACATTGCCAGCCGCTGTATAGTATAGTTAACAGTAGTACTTGCTATAAACCAGGTTAGTTCTTGGGGCGCGCCCGGGCGCACACTCGGCTGCAGTAGTCTGCACTACTACTTACTACTAAGTAATAATTACTAGTTCGGCGCTAAAACCAGGAAGAAGGACGGGGAGCGGGCAATGTATAGAGGTGGTGGGAGCGGCGCGCGGCGAGGGAGGTGAAGTTATTTGTGGAGAAGGGCGAAGGGGGAACTGAGGCCATTAGATGCGTTTTGGTGCGGGTGGCGGGCGCGCGAGACGCGTGGCCCTTGACAGGAACGCCAAGAGGAGGAGGCGCAGCAGCAGCAACGCATGGNCGCCACCCCACCCCCTTGGTTTTGTCTCTATACTGTTTCCTTTGCCCTGCCTTGCCCTCCTCTATTTTTATTTTAGTTTATCTCATTTTGTTTATTTTATTTTGAGGTGCTCAATTGCATGTTTGATGCTGTTTTCTGTGATATCTTGTGACTGGCAGGGCTCAAGGCCCCCTGATATTTGTACTTCTGGACCTGTTGGAGGCCTTTTGAGCCTCTCATGCTTTGCTACCAAAAGATTCTTTTTTTCTTTTTCATTGGAAAATTGGAAATAACAGTCGATAAAAAAAATCTCGGATACTTCCGAGCTATAAAAGATTGGTATTAATAATCTTAAATTTAAACCCCAAATATATAATTAAAAGAAGAGTAAATTGTTAACAAAGTGCTAGTAGTATTAGACATCGGTCTGGCAATTTAAAAAAAAATTGAGATAGATAAAATTTTAGAGGCTTGAGGAGAAGAAATATTAATGTTAACAGTGACCCAGAAGAAAGGCCTTTTTCGTGACATTATCAGAAATTCCAAACCGGAATTGCATTGAAGAGCTTATTCTGACCACAGAACAGCCCATTTAGTGTTTTAATTTTTGAGATTTTTTATTATAACAAGGCCATATATAAAGGAAAATAAAAATTCAAACCAATAGATTATAGATTAGTTAAGATTTTAAATTAGTAGTAACATTGATTAGATGCAACTTCTTGTCTTTTTTTTCTATTTTAATTGTATTTTTTAAAAAGAATTTAATTATCTAGAAGTAATAAGTCCACATGTGTTCAAGTACAAAATATCAGAGAGGCCCTCAGGGAGTACTTTTGCCAAAAAATATTTGCTTCTGCAGTATGATCGACATTTGCAAGATGATATGCTGTCTTATTTGCTTCTCGAAAGCAATGGACACAAGTGAAACTTACAAAAGATGTCTCAATAGTAAATCTGCTACGATGTTGCATAATCTCCATGGCACTTGAGATTTATGGTTAAGGATTTTAACAAGGTTCATCGAGTCGGTTCCCAAAATAATATCCAGATATTCTTTTGATTTTGCAATCTTAATATCCATTAAGGCTCCCCACGCTTCTGCCTCCAAAACCGAGGATGCATCATGTCGAAGCAATCCTACATGTAAACAATTCCCAGTATTACTTCTAATAATAAACCCTGCTCCCTCTGCCTTTCCAACCCTAATGAAAGAGCCATCATAATTAATTTTAACTTTAGGGGGAAAGAAGGCTCCCACCGGACCATAATTTGGTCTTGGGGGCATGTTGTCTCAAAGTAGTGGTGTGCCACATATTCATTATAACCAGCCAAATCCTTACACCAAATTGTCAGAACGGTTGTCATACACGATTTGAATAGTACATAATTCCTTAAACCCCAAAGGCTCTAGAGAGAAAAAATAAAAAGAGATTGTAGTTTGCATTTAAATATGTAAGATAGTGAGGAACCCTCTTCCACCCAATGTCATGTATTTCAGCTATCCCTAAATGTAAATCTAGAGTCTATTTGTGCTTCAAAGAGGGTACAAAAGTTCGTAGCTTCAGAACAAACAAAGAAAAAGTGAAAAAGACTCAGGCTCCAAGCGCATAAGGGCTTAATGGATTAATTCCATTATCGATAGTAGACAAGTATTCATTGGTAGGTAACTTATTATGCAGTAACTTCCACACAAAAATATGAATTTTAAGGGAAATGTTAATTACCCATCCTGTTCTCCACTCTGGCCTTTCGATTTTCGTCAGTTGGTCAAGCTGGCGACTGATAGAGTAGTAGACAGATCATGTCAAAGCTCATCATGAGAATCATGAGCCTATAACCACCGATCATCACAGACAAGAGCAGGTCCAAAGATATAAATGATGGCAATAACCAGTTCAGCACGAAAACAATGATTCAACATATGTAAATTCCAAGTATTATCAGAGATGAAATCATTCACACAAAGGGAAGAGAGCGGCTCATGGATATTTAAATAAGTAGGCATAAAATTCAAGGGTGTGCAAAAAATCTAGGGATCCATCATCACATTTGTAGTACAACCATTACCAATATATCTTTTGAGTCCAACCCTGATTACATGCATAGTACTCAAGATCATGCGCCAAGCCCAAGAAAACATATTAACCTACCAAGTAAGAGTCGGGGTTCGGGATGAATTTTACCATATTTATTGAGTATCAAATTTACCTAAGGTGAATTTTCTTCCTTTAAGACCTTGAGAACCATTTTAGCCTGAAGCAGTCCTAATCACCCTAGTGTTCTGTATGCCCATGCCTCCATTGACCTTCGACAATGTACAATGCTCCAGCTAAGCAAGTGAAGACCTCTCCTTCCCTCTTGCTTGGACCACAAAAAACCCTAGTTAGCTTCTCCAGTGAATCTAATAACCCACATGATATATAGGAGACACCTAGGGAGTGGCTAGGCGAACTGACTTAATTAGCACTATTTTTCCTACCATGTTGAGATATTTGGTTTTCCAATCAGAAATTATGCATGTCACCTTATCAACTAGTTGTTGTTGGCTAGCCATGGGAATGTACTTATGTAACACTATGGTACCTAAATACCTAAAAGGAAAAGACCCTAGTTTAATACCTAATTTATTCTAAATGACATTTTTCCTTTTGTTGTTAAGTTTTGAGGGTAGGAAAACTTCTGACTTCAAAGTATTGACCATTTGGTTAATGAACAGATAGAGTATAAATTCATAATCCTTTTAATCTCAACACAATTTTTAATTGTGGCAGTCACACAGATGATTAAATCATCATCATACAAGGGTGTCTTATGGAGAATGAATCTATGGAGTAAGGGATTAAGGATCCTGAGATCACATCTTGATTCATAATAGTAGTTAAAACTTGAGAGATAATGATGAATATATATGGGATACGGGATCATTTTGCCTAATATTTTTATGAGGGCTAAAAAAGGAGAAGAATTTACATTTATCTGACATGAAAAATAGGGGAGGTAACATAGGCCATGATCCAGTTTACAAATTTAGGAGGGTAATTTCATTAGAGTTAAGGTAGTTCTAATGACTTCCCATTCAACTTTATCAAATGTTTTGATCATGTCAGCTTTTATTAACATCCCTTTCCTAGTTCCTTTGGTCATAGAGCAGACCAATTTCTGACAAATCATGATATTGTCTTAGTAGAATGATTAGCTATGAAGACTAATTTAGCAGGGTCAATGAGAGAGGATAACACTAGGTTTAGTCTTGTTGTGAGAGTCTTAATAGCAACTCTATAGATAATGTTGCACAAGGAGATGAGCCATAGTCTTTGATAGAATAGGGTTATTTACCTTTGGGATGAAAATTAGAGTGGTCTAAGACCACTCTCTAGGCATAACTCTAGTTAAAAAAAAAAACTGACTCACTAACTGTATCCCAATATTTTTTTGTAGAATTCAAGGGTGAATTCGTCAAGTCCAAGAGCTTTGCCCGGAGCCAATGACTAGAAAGAGGTCTTCACCTCTTTCGAAGTAAAGGGGACTTCAAGGTGTTTTGTTAGGGCTTAAGGGAGGGCTGACAAATATGGCCAGTCAAAGGTACTAATATGATTTTGAGAAGGACTTTGCCATAAACCCTTATAATAGTTGACAAACTCTTAGAGTATCCCTTACTTCCAATGGTCGAGGTAAGGGTATGAATTGGTTTTTCTCGATTACAACAAAAATAAAACAAATGTTAAGCATGCCAATCATTGGGCTTATATTAAGATAGAACTAGAGTTGCTATATTTTATCTCATTCAATTTCGAGCATGCTTGCATATGTTAAGATACACATTATTCTTTATTGGTGTAATTATATTGTTAATACTAAATAAGATTGCATACCCATGCATAACAAACACTATGGTATGAATGACGAATAAAAGAAACAAATTACAATTTCTTTTTGGTCACCTGAATTACACCTTTTCTTTCCAACATAATATGTTTTCATTTATTTATTGACGTAAAGTTGAAACTTTAGGGCCCCCGTTTGGTTGCAAGACTACTATACATGATTAATTATTTTAATTCATCTGTTGGAAATATAGGGCGATGGATCGATCAAGAATCAAAACAACGAATAAAAACAAGAAAGAAAGATTGACACACAAATTTTTAATATAGTCAAATCCTCTTGATCAATGTGAAAGAGGGAAACATCCACAAGCAAAAGAGACTGCCACAAAAGAATTTTTACTATGTCGAAGAAGAAGAAGAGTATATCATAAAATCCTAACCCTTATTTACAAGGCTTCGTACTGCCACAAATTCTTTTTTTTTCTCTCAATTTTTTTTCTTTCACAATTTTGAGTACATGATATAATAATTCAAGCCACAACAATAAATCAAATACTCCAATTCCCCTAATCCATTGAGAATAAGCCTAATTCATAGAAGAGAGAGAATAAATTACTCTCTACTTTTTGTTCCAATCACAATTAATATAATAGGACCAATCAAATGAAAGAAAAAAATGTTTAATTTAAATGTGAAGAATAAAACTTTAATCTTAATCTTATTCACCAACCAAACAAGGAGAATAAATGCATGACTTAGTGTTACTCACCTTCTTAAAAATTTCAAATTTATATACTCCTTTATTTACATGTCAATAATTTATCTTTCGGATTAAGAGAATTTTGTTGTAACCGAAAAAAAGCTAACATTTGTTTTATAATCATGATAAAATCCCATTTTTTCTCAACGGATATTATGAATAGTAAAGTTTATCTCTTATAAATTAAGATGAGTTTTCTATCATTAGACAAATAAATTTCAGCAAATATATACCAAAAAAGAAAAATGAGTGTATAAACTCATTGTGTGTAAACTTGTATAAATTCATTCATTTTGGAAAAAGAAAAATTGGCGAGAAAATTTTAGATGAGAATTTTAATTTTTTTTTTCAAAATGGATGAGTTTACACATGTTTATCAAAAAGGTTGCCTATGAACAAAGAGATTTTATCATCACAAGGACACGAGTCAATACTTTGTTCCTGTAATATGGAATTTTAATTCAAGGAAAATTTTATGGAAAAATACAAAAGGTAGAAACATATATCCATTAAGAATTAAAAAGAATCATGTATCCATTAAGCAACACAGGCAAATCAGAACACATTCTAGGACCTGTGACAGCAAGTTCAGTGGTAAGTTCTTTTCTAGAGCTTCATCACCACAGCAAATAAATCAAAGCAAACCTGAAGATCTGGGTGGCATACATATGTAAATCATCATCCTCACTGATGATGCCCAGGTTTCCCTTTCCCCACTTTCAAATCTTTCATGTATCAGTTCCATCATATTTCATTACCTTGTTTGGAAAATACAACTTGGTTTACAGTTTCACAATTGAAATCAAAATGCTCCACTTTGGAAGGACAACTAGAACATAAAAGGAGTCGCATCTACTCGTTTGTAGTAATCAATATTCGTGTATTTTCTGGCATATGTAAATGTAATGCGAGTCCGGATCTTCCAGAACAAAATCTGCTGGAAGCTGGTCATTTTCCGTTAATTGGACAGGTTCCATAATGGACTTCGACGAGCTAGTAACTGTGCGACTCTCATAACCAGGCCTTGCTGGAACATAACAAAATTATGCATACCTTTAGTAAAAATCAAGGTAATAAACACTATATTTCTCCATGTTAATTAAGCACATATCCTTGTGACACCATACATAAATTAACGTATAGTAAATTAAATAAAGAAATCTTGTACTTCACTCGTTTAACCATCATAATGGTAAAAACAAGACATCATAACTGAAAGGAACTCCTTTGTGTTTGTTAGAACAATAATGGGAAATAGAGAAAAAGGAAACCATCTAACCTAATAATCTCCCGAAAAGAAGAATCCAGAATGAGACGGTACATGCTAGCAAAAATATATCTTAGTATATGCAATTCACTTAGCTAAATGTAACTATATGCATATTTAAAAGATGACTTGAATGGATTTCTTGAAGAGCTATGGAGAGTGACAAGTGAATTGTGCATGCATCTAACCTCATATAATATTAGAGCTAAATTTTGAGCTCATTTAAACATATTTTACATTATTTCATATAAGTATACACTATCTTATACATATGAACTTTTGTTGCTTTTGTACATAAAATGGTCACTTGAATAAAAATGTCAGTTGCATACTGATTTCGATTCCATTTCATTTCAGGCAGAAGAACTTTTGAACAAAACCTCCCAGAATCCCGACCATATCCTTCACCGCCAATAGTCTGTTACACCCTAGATGTGGACGAGATGAAAAAAAAACAGGTAAAAAAAGGTAGTTCTTCCAGTAAATGACTGTTGGAATGCACCTTCTACGAAGCTTTCTTTTGGATAAAAGCTAAGACCTAAGACCCAATTTTTAGAAGGGAGAGAGCCACTATTTGTACAACCAGCACCACACATTTTGGAGAAGAGAGAAAGGAGGAATATGGTTGAGAGGGCTGAGAAGCTTCAAAGCTGGAATCGTTCTTCTATCTTTTCTACAATTTTTACTTGAGATTTTTAATTGGGATATATGCTGATGAATTTTGTAATGTTGGTTTTCGTGTCATTGATGAGTTTTAGTGATTAAATCTTAATACCTAGAAGAAAAAGGATAACTTGAATTTGGTTCTTGCTGCTAGTTTCTGAAAACTTTATGCTTAAATGAATCCATTAGTTTAGTTCCTTCTATACATTTCGATTTGTTTTGGTCCCCTTGTATTAATTTACTCAGTGACTGCTAGCTGAAAAACATCATTTCTTGAGCTGGTTTTTGTAGGATTGATTCTTTTTTTTTTTTTTGAATGTATAACTGAGACGTTAACATCCTTTATGTTCTACATGCGAGTTGAGATGCTAGTATAACAGGAGGCAGTGTCAAAGTCGGTTAACATTTCTGAGTAGTAGGTTTCTAGGAGTTATGAGAGCAGATTTGGAATTCCTAAGAGATTATTGGGCATGTTTGAATAAGTTGGATCTGGTCGACAGGAAATTTCTCTGTTAAACATGCCTACAACAGCTCTCGTGGAACTCAACAAATAAATGACCCTAATCTGGTCACTGATTGCCGTCTCATCTGGAAAACTAAAGTTCCAATTAAGATCAAAATCTTTATTTGGTTGTTGCGTCGTAGGAGAATCTTCACTGCCTCATACCGAACTCGATGGCTGCCAGGGCCCCTTCTGATTGTAAGCTATGTGTTGGTGAGGTTGAGAACACAGGCCATCTTTTCTTCAAATGTCCTATTGTCAAGGAAACCTGGAATCAAGCAAGTATCACTTGGCTCAACTGTGAATCTGAGGAAGCATTCTGGATATCCTTTAGAACTGGAGGCTCTCCACCACCGGTTGTCATCTACAGAACTAAGAAGGCACGAGCCAAGATTTTTGCTATACTATGGGCACTTTGGTTGCAGCGAAACAGGGTTGTTTTCCAGGGAGCCCATTGTTATGTTGAGAATATCAAGGCTCATGCAACCTATCTCGCCAAAGAATGGTCTTAGTTTAGATGCTTTCAATATCTTTCCTTCACTCTTTTCTCTTATGTCATGCTCAACTTATTATTAATGAATCAACCTCATGCGTGGATGATTAACATACTGGTTAATCATCCTCCTTTTTCTAAAAAAAAATATTTGAATATGTTGGGTGAGGGATCTGCCATGAAAATGAGCAAATTATCCACTTAATCAAGTGTATAATTTGATTGCACATGTTCAAATCCATTCCCTGTGCTGAATACTAATTTGTTCTCTACAATACAATAGCCAGATTCAATCCATGATGAACCCTTTGCTCTGGGAACTCACTTTTCATTATTCAATAATTCACCACTTATAGTTCATTATAAATTATGTTGTCTTATATTAACTTACAGTTTATTACATGTTCACACTTAAAATCCAATTAGCCTATATTATCTCGAGCAAAGTATTTGACATTTGAAATACTACAACGTAGACCGAGAACTTCCGGTTGAAGGTGTGTATTAGGATTTTTCTTTTAGAACTTATTGTGAGTTTTATTCATTCCCCATCTGTCGCACCCTGTCTGTCATGCATATGAACATATCCAACTCAGTGTGATACTCCAAATCATGCCTCGTGATTCTGCAGTGGGCTCAGGCAAATATACACATATATACTCAACACACACATTCAAATCATTTCATACATATTTCGCACACATCACCCTACTCACCAGAGAACAATTTTTTTAGAAGGGTGAAAGGATGACTAGAAAAAACTAGTATGTAAATATCATGTTCAAAAAAGGAATGCATGTGTTTCAAGAAGGTAAAAGGCGTAGAGGTGGGGGACAAAAATAAAAAAACCCCACCCCATTCTCAAGTAAAAAAAGGGATATTTTTTTAGGGAATCTCTATTGCCACTCCTAAAGAACATGTCATTCCATCTTATTAGTTGTGGGCATTTTTACCATTGTCTAATAGAATTGAGTGGCAATAGTGTTACCCGTTTTTTCAAAGGATACTGAGAGCATAAATAGATCTGAGTAATCATAAGTGACAGTTAGAGTGTTATTCACCTTGAAGAGAATTTGATATTTCATGGTACGACAAATCACTGAATTTAAAAACAAGACATTGTTGCTCTAGAAGACTCATGGTCCAAAAAAATTCAACTGACATGTTGATCAAGATGGTGATTGTAGAGAAACTATGATTTATGCAATCTCAATTAGCCTCCATAGTTAGTTTAAATGAGGGACTTGTTTAGAGTTTTCTGAGCCTAATTATTGAATCAAAATGATCATTTAAATATTAATCTTCAAGTGTACATTGATAAATATTGATAGTTGATTCACTCACCCTACTATCATGGATCAAACTCCATGGTCAATTGGTGGGGTTTGCATGAGGGCATTACCCCCTGCATAAATGGGGGGGGATGTGGGGGGGTTCAGGGGCATGGAGGAAAAAAGTGAATTATACATGTCATTTTACGTTAAATCTATGGGTGGCGGCTTAGTGCATATCATGCTCATTTATACATATCTGAAATGGTTGTAATATGCATTGAGTCTTGAAAATAGCGAAACATTTCCATGATGTGCATGGACCAAAGAGATCTGGCTTCGAACCATGTAAATTATTATGTGACATACATGTGATTCTAATTTGTTTTCTTCTAATTCCATTCGTCATTCCCGACAAGAATGGAAGGGTTGCCTAGTTCTCATGTCTGTATAATGGTTCTTTCTAGTTTTTATCATTCTATTATGATTTTGTTCAAACTCCAAACTATCCATCCAGGCAAGCATAGATCTGAACCATTTATTAAAAGGAGATGTTTTTTTTTCCTTTTCTGCAAGAATCTCTTTGATCATAGTGCTTCACATAAATAAATATGGCAACGGCTTATACTATCTCTTCTTCTAAGAATACATTGATAAATGATGGCAAAGGAATCGTTATCACGACAATTTCTCAAAAACAAACCCCTGTTGAAGGGAGAAATGACACCCTATAGCACATTTGAAATTCACTAATAATCTATTTGATATAGTTAAGTCAAATAAAGATGAAACTGGATTAAGAATATGATTCAGTGAAGGGATTAAAATTTGAAGCATATTGAAACAAATATATTGACAGGTGGAACAACTCTTACGTATGATATAAAGCATAATCTTCCAATTGTATCCTTCTCGTTTTATATGTGGAAGACGAACTGATGGATCGCCATAAGTTATCTGCCAGAATTGTAAGTTCTAGAATGTGTACCCGATTTGACAATAAAATGCATGTTAATATTACAAGTTGTTAGGGATATGTACCATGATATAGATTCCTCCAGGTCTTAGAATCCTACACATCAAAAGGTACAGTTCTTCAGAGGTAATGATGCAGCCAAACAAACATATGGTAATGAATTCTAACGAAATCAGCATTCGCAGAAATATATATTTTTAACATCATAAAAGTTAAACCTGTTCACTTCTTCGATCATCTGAGAAGAACTGAGTGCAGCATCCGTGCCGCACTATTACCGACAAAATCAGAATTAGGACATTGAAATATTTAAGAGTGAAGTTGTAGCTATCACTTAATATAAGAAGACTTACCAATAAGGAATCCAATGTGCCTGAATCAAAAGTTAATGTTAAAATAAGTTCATTGGAATCTACAAACTTATAATACTAAAAGTGAAACATGGAATGCATACCTTTGTCAATAATACAATCAAATGACACATCCTCAAATTCATCCATGTCCCTTACATCCATTTGCATGTCTACCTTTCTCAAGGACATCAATTTGTAAAACCGAAAAAGAGAAAAACAATGCTACATAATCCTTACCTAAATCATCTACATAGACATATGAAGCAGAAATACTCTCTACCAGTTAGAGGATACATTTTAGTTCTGGAATATGAGCATACTTCTTTCTCATCATATCGATCACAACAGACGAGATGTCAATGTTGATTATGTTCATGTAACCATCCTTCACCATATCTTCTGACATAACTGTAATCAGACAGTAAAACTGAATCATGTCTGTGAGCCATAGAAAATTTATAGCCCATAGAAGATATTAAGCTCAGCTTGTAAGTTTGGCCTCATGATATTCTACATATTATATCATGTCCATTCTTTAATAATAATCAGGTTTTGATATGTTATGGCACAAAAACTAACATTTAGTATATCAAGACTGACGTTATTTATCAGGAGATCTACTTGTTTAGGATATCAACGAGATACAACAAAAAAACCCTCTATGGATTGGATCTTCCTAGTGGGTAGAACTTAATTACAGAAACTTTGTATCATAAAATATTGTGTCAAGGCGGAAATAGGTGCTTCCCTTACAAGAAGTGGAAATAGGTATATTTTGTGACATTTTTAATAAGCATAACCAACTACAAAAGATTTTGGAATACTTTTGGCTGAAAGGGCATTTGTGACATTTTCAATAAGCTCGCTTGGAAAACTGATTTCCGTTTGCACTCTCCCAAGAAGATATGGTACATTAAAGACGGATTTGATTTGTTTTTCTTTCATAGCAATTAGTTTATACTTTCACTTTTCCTTTATCACAGACAAACTTTCCTAGGTACATTTTATAAGATCTAAACTTCTTTTCAGGGATCCTTCGGCTTTATCTTTGTCCTGTTACTTTTGAGTTTTGAGTTCATGAAAAAAGTTCATAACATATAATGTATGGAATCAGGCAGCACAAATTGCATACTATCATAGATGAATATTACTAAGGAGTGTGGAAAGTATGGACCCCTCAAAATCTAACAGTATATCTTGATCTATGATATCTTGACGGCAGCATCAGGTAAAAAGGTTATTACTTTTGTAAATCAAAATTCACCATCCAAATTTAATCCAGTGATGGATCCACATGCTTGAACCCTTTGGGATCCATAAGCATATAGAGGTCACTAGTATCACCTTCAATACTTAGATATACCATGAGACCAGCAAATCTATATGTGTTCGTATTTCCGACCTCTCAGACTACAAAGAGTAGTCTTTATCTCCCTCAAAAAAAAATTTATCAGGGCACAGTTTTAAACTCTAGAAAGCATACGGATAGAACAAAAAAGAAATATCATATATCTTGCCAATACAAATTTATGGTTTTTACACTAATTTGATTTCCATCCCTTTCATGCACAGGGCATTCTGTCTCCAAAATTGAAACTTTAACTTCTCCTTCTACGCCGGCCACCAATTCGATGACAATTGTGATGGAAATTTAAAGAGAAATCAATTGTAGCAAACTAAAAGGAGAGAGAAAGAAGGGAAAAAGAAAATTTGGGCACCTGCGTTGCCACAGCCAACCATGAGGACGCGGGAGGAAGCGGGGACGAAGTGGCGGACGAAGGGGCGGAGGGCCTCGTAGCGCTGGTACCAGTCGAAGGCGGCGTTGCCGTCCTCCGTGTAGCGGGCGTCCCAATACAACGCATCCGCGTAGCCGTACGTGCACTGCGACGCGTCCCCGGACATCTCCTCCTCCTATTTCTCCCTTCCTCTTCTTCTTTCTCCTTCCTGCGCTGCTACGGCTTATTTTCTCACTCCTCCTCTCCTCCTCTTGGGATGAGAGAGAAAGGAAATTAAATTACAACTTTAATTGTATAGATGCTTGGAAGCTTACATGAATTCCCACCGGCTTACCAGCAGCCGTCGCCATCAGCGGTTTCCTTGGTCCTCTCTCTCTCTCTCTCTCTCTCTCTCTCTCTCTCTCTCTCTCTCTCTCTCCCACACACAGCAAAGAAGTGGAAGGTCTTGAAATCACAGCAAAAAAAAACTCTCTCTCTTCTGCAAGAATTCCATCGACCTTTGGCATGTCTTTTTTTTCTTATTTTTTTACATTAACGTACATTTTTAAAAAAAATATTAAAGAGAATAAATTGTTTTCGTCCATTTTTTTTAAAAAAAATTATCATTACTTTTTCGACAAAATAAACAAATTAAAAAATAAAAAAATCAGGATAAATCGTTAGCCCGTGAATTAAATATTGTCCCAATAACCACTTGAGACATATTTATCATTTTTAATTAGGATGACTTTGGAAAACCCTCATATTTATTATTTTTAAATGAAAAATTTAGACTCAAGTTGATGAAGTGAATTGTCTTTTGATGTTTACTCACGCATTCAGAAAATTAGGACTTGGCGGATCGTCAAAATGAACTTTCCGAAAAGAAACGATATGAAAATTTGATATTTATAATATTTTTTTAATGACTTATAAATTAATTAAACAGGTCAAATAATATTTTTGATGCCCCAAATTGCTTCAAAAGCGAGTTCATAGTTGCAGAAAAATGTCCTTAAAAATAATCACCAAGTGGTTCTAGTAGCGGTCCCATGGAAAAGGTCTCATAATATCGGAAATGTCTTATTAGGTGAGGAGAATATTCCAAATGGTACTAGTAAAACATTTTAATGCACTAAAAGTTAACATAGAAAAAATGTCAAAAAGAAGAAACTAGCATGCATTGAAATTTTCTTGACATTATTGTATTATTTCTTCAAGAATTTGAGATCTCTAGATCTACTGTTGCATCATTGTAGTATAGCACTATAATCTCATTCTCATTTTCTTACTAATTTCAATAATATGCTCATAAATTAAAAAAAAACTCATATGATTTTCATACATTTTTTATTTTTATTTGTTTAGTATTATTCATTGCTAGTTGTTACTCGTGCATTTATTCTCTTGTCTTCTTTCCTCAAGTTTCTGTTAATTTTTTTATTAGGTATGAAATAAAAAAATTTAAAACAACTTATATTGTAATATTTTTTAAAGAAAATTTATAGAGGGCGACGTTGTACGGATGGAATGTGGCTCTATCATTTTGCCGGCGTATAGCGTCGCCTCTCGCCGGCCCGAGAGAACTTTAGGTGCAATAGAGTGTTGTTTTTCATAATTTAATGTGGATAGATTAATTTTTTTAAAAGAGAAAAAGTTTAAATGTTCGTTCCTCTAATTGTTATCATAAACTTTTATATCCCATTTCAAATTGCTTGCTTCAAAAACGAGAACAGCTTTCCAAAGTGCTTAACCCAACTCTTGAATAGAGCATATAAAAAAAAAGTAAGGGCCCCTTTGGTATTAGAACTTGGTGTTCTAGGATTGAAAATAAGTGTTCTTGAGAATAATTTTGTTTTGCACAATTTTTTCTGTTGGAATTAAAAGATATTTAGTTAGTGTTTGATTAAAACGAGAATAAGAAATAATAAACTAGATAAATAATAGTAAAAAGATAACTAAAAAGTATAATAATATATTGTTTTTCTATATATTATTTATTTAGCAAATTAAAAATAATTAAGGGATCATTTATAATATAATAATGCTAACTAAAAGTTTAATTTTAATTAAATAAAATAAATAATATATAATGGGTTAGATCAAGTTTATCATAAATTTAACGTCCTATAATTGAGGAGATAGATAATATAATGTTATGTACTTAAATAGTAGGATTGTTTGGTAGCAAATATGAAAAATAATTTATTTTTTAATTGTCCACTTGTTAGACTTTGAGTTAGACCAAAGTTGTTAACCATCCACACGTAAAAAAAAAGTATTAATAATATATATAAATCTTTTTATACACTTAAATTTTTAGAATTATTAGTAGCATATCTAGTTTGACAACATCTTCAATAAATTCAGAGTAAACATATTGTTCACGAGTTTTTATTTTAAATGTTTGAGATTCTGATAAGCGTAAAAACATAAGTATTTGATAAAAGAAATAGAAAATAAGCATTTGCTCTCTATTGTTCATGATTCAAATGGGGCTTTAAAATTTTATTATTTTATTTAATTTCTTATAATATAAAAACAAATTAAGAGGAAGCAAAATATTACTTCACAATTAATGACAAAATTATTTAACATGTGAAATGAGATAGGAAGGTGTCAAATTGAAAGATCAAAATTATAAATTTGCAGTTGATACAGAAAAATGTCTAATAATTCATTAGTGTCGGAGAAAAGACAAAAAAATAATGTATCCAATCAGAAGATTTAACTTAGATTTGTAATTTAGTAGAAAAAAAAATACGCCTTTCCTTTTCAAAGTTATTTTGTGAATGCATGGTGGAGAATGCTGCAAGGAACAGGAGGAAGAAGATGACCAACGCTTGAGACCTCCTCTTCCTTCCTTCCTTCTCTCTGCACGCAACTCCCGATGATGCCTGCGTCTGTCTACTGCGCCGCCGTCTCCATCGTGTGCTCTCCCCGGCGCGCCCCTCCGCTCCCGCCAAGAAGCGCCCGCCTCAGTGTCCGTTGCCTCAGCTCTCAGTCCGCCTCCTCCTCCCCCGCGCAGAACACGACCTCCACCTCCTCCGCACACGATAGCAACCCCTTTTCGGGACCGGAGGCGGCAGCTGCTGCCCAGTTGGGAGGGTTCAGCCGCGAGCTCGCCGCCCGCCTCCCCACGCCCGGCCCTGAGTCCACCATCGAACGGGTGAGCAGCCGGCGCACTCCTTCCTTATAGATCTTTAATCGTACCATATCAGCTGCGTATTCTTGACAGGGTTCCACTCCGAGCTCTGATGTATGTTAATGGTGATGATTTAGAAGGTTCTGTTGGGTCGAAAGGCACCAAGAGGGGGACTGAATTGGTGTTTTATTTTTAATCTAATAATATCTTAAATCATTTAGTGATTAGATCTTAATTTGAATCACAAATACAACATGCATATAATTAAGAGTTAAAGAGAGAAATAAAGTGTGCAAACTAAAATGGAGACGCAGTCGTTTGTTGACGAGGTTCGGCCCAACTCCTTGGCCTACGTCCCCGCTCCGATTTCTCTAGATTGAGAACCTCGGAGATTCACTAACACCCCCTTCTGGATGAATCCGGGCGAAGGTGACCCAAATACAGTTCAGCAACCTTTTCTCCGCTCGAGAGGTAAGGCCTCACCTCTCTTCACTTAGAGCTTTCAGAAAATACAGAAAAATTCTCGTTCTCTCAAAGTTGCAAATCAGCTCTTACAGAAAAATAATTCTCAAGAGATATTCTTCTTACGTTGCAAGGTGATTCTTCTTGTTTTTCTTCTCATCCAATTATGGAATGCTTGATCACCTTCATCAATGATAGAAATCTTCTTTTATTTTGTCCATTTCCATTTCAGTCATCTTCGTTTCCAAATTTGATCATTTCAGCTTTGAAATCTCAATTCAAATAGTTTCCAGATATAGTTTCGGGCGACCTATTCTCAGTTTTGGTCATCCGAAACTTTAGTGTACATCGTCAGCGCGCTTCGGCAGGATTTTCGGTCGATCGTTTTGTTTTTCGGTCAACCGAAACTTTGGTGTCAGGTGGTTGATTGCTTCGGCATGATTTCCGGTCGACCATTTTGTGTTTCGGTCGACCATTTTGTGTTTCGGTCGACCATTTTGTGTTTCGGTCGACCAAAAATCTGAGGTCTGGTGGCTGATTGCTTCGGCATGATTTTTGGTCGACCGTTTTCACCTTCGGTCGTTCGAATCTCCATTTGTGCACTTTCATTGAAGCTATATCATCTGTTACTCATTGAAAAATGTTAGTACTAATATATCCATTAAGTTTGTGCTCATCAAAATCATTGA
>LTAE01000694.1:0-11984 GCA_001647135.1 Pontederia paniculata
CGCACCCCGCAAAAGTGTCACCAAAAGAAGTCCGCGCCTGTTGTACACTGCGGCTTCAGTCTTCACATCATGTGCGCATGCTGAGTGCATGGCACTGCCTTGGCCTCAGGCCCTCGCCCATGCGTTTGGCACTGCATGGCGGCATGGCCATTGGCCCCGCGCGCGCGCTCAACGCCGCGCTGTCCGACTTCGAGTGGTTGGTCCTGCCGAGTGTGACAACTTGGTCGTATTCCAGTTGTGATTAAACCGTAGAAGTAACATGAAGTTCGTGTACAAGTAGAAGTAAGATATATATTAACAATATAAATATAATTAAGATATATATATTAACAATATAAATATATTTTTTTTTTGTTAGTTTTAAGATTGTTGATGATATATCTAATTAATATGATATTAAAGTTCGTATTAAAAATTAATTTTTATTTTTAATTGTTCACGTATTGAGATTTGAGATAAAAGACCCACATAAAAAAGAATATTAAAAATATAAATATAAAATATTATTTTTTATCAATTTGAATTTTAAAAATTATTAATAGCAGATTTAATTTAATAAGATATAACTAAATACTGCTTAATTGGTCTTAATCTCCGATCTAATCCATTGATCCATAATAAACGATGATGCTACGAGTTTTGCAGATACAATTGCGGACAACTGCGATGAAGATCATCCCGTCTCCGAGCGTCAGTTTTGGCCAATTTATAATCGAACTTACCTATTTAATATTTAAGGTTTAAAATTTAGACTAATTGTTGCATATACATGTTTTTCGACGAATTCTTTGTATAGTACGAACAAATAGGGTGACGAGTTATTGTATTAAAAACGAGAAAAAAAAATAGAAATTGGAAAAAAGATTAATTAAAAATTACATAGTTAAATATATTATTTTTCTAACTTAAAAATTAATTTCTTTATTTTTTAAATTATTGATGATAGTGGAATTTTTTTATTAGGGAAAGCATAATTAATTCTTAAATAATTTTGGTTTAATTAATATTATGAAGTCATAAAAAAATAGGAAAAGTCGTTTTTTTAGATTCGTGCGGAATTAGATTTTTCGAAAATTTAATATATAATCATTATCAAAATTTATTTTCCCTGAAAGAAACAAACATGATGTATTTATATAAGAGCCAAGAAGAGATAAATTAAATAAACAATAGATGAAGGCTTCGGTCCCAAATTTTGAACTGAAAAGCCCAAAAAAGAAGAAAAAAAAGGGTCTGCTGCCGCTGCGCATCGCTTCTCCTACTCCAACTGCTTCTGCCCCTCTCCTCAGCTCCGGCCATGGCGACGGCGAGGAGGCCCAACTCATCGGCCTCTCTCCTCCGTTACCGACGCTCCCCATCTCCCCGGCCCCTCCGTCCGCCCTCGTCCGCTTCCTCTGCCGCCGCGCCGTCGCTCCCCTCGCTCTGACGACTCCGTCTTCGCCTGCCCCGAGTTCGAACCCACCTTCCGCTTCGCCCTCCACGCCTTCGCTCGCTCCGGCCGCCTGCAGGACGCTCTCGTTGCCATCCTGGACGTCTGCCCATGGGCCGCTCTCTACAATGGCCTCCTCCCGGCACTGGCAGCATGGGAGGGCGATCGAGCTCTGCATATGGTGAAGGAGAACCGCGTCCGGCCGAATGTTTCACCTTCAATGTCCTCATTAGTAGCTGTTAATTCGACTCACCGCTGGAATGGTTAAGGGAGACGAGGAAGAAAGGCTGCCAGCCGAATGTGGAAGAATTTTAAGGAGGAATCAGGGTCGCCCGCGAGATGCTCGACACGGGGTATGGGTTTTTAGTGGTCACTTGTGAGATTCTGATGAATGGCCACTGTGACGAGGATAATGTTTCTGAAGCGACCGACCTGTTGGAGGATTTGCTACCGAGAGGAGCCGTTCCGGATGGTCGCGAATTGCTATGTGTTAGTTCAGGCATTGTGCTCGAAAGCGAAAGCTGAGAGGGGATTGGAAGTGGTCTATTATTTGTGGGAGAAGAACAAACTCCCAAAGAAAGTGGCCTGCAGTACTCTGATTGAAGAACTGAGAATCTTTGATAAGTCGGATGGATCTTCAGAATTGGTGGAGAAAATGGCGCAGAAGGACATCACTTGTAATAGCCTTCTTGAAGTACTGGAAGAACAGCCTGATGCCAATGGGGTTGAGATTAGAAGCTTCACGAAAAGGTTTTAAGCCTGTTGAGGTGACCATTGTAATATAGTATGCCAATTCTTAAGAGAGGGCCGAATAAGGAGGGGGGAGGGGAGGGGGCGGGGGCGCAAGGCATGGCAGATGAGATGTTATATGCTGGTTTTGTTCCAAATATTGCAACTTATAACAGACTAATTCATAGGTTACATCAAATATAGAGTACTTGAGGCCAAAAAAAAACATTCATTGTCTCATGATTTGTCATAGTAAGTACCATATGGTAAATCTCATATTGAAGATTGGCATGAGTTCTTCATTGATATGTATGTTTGAAAGAAGTTAAAGTGGGAATGAAGTCAGCATATATTTCTAAAGCTTGGAGATTATAATTGGCTTTGTTTCAACTAGTTTTCTCTCCAATGTTTCTGGTACATTCATGCACCTATCCTTTCTTTTCATCTCCTTTCATTAGCTTCTGTTTCTCTTCTAGAGACTTGCAGTGTGGTTATCTAATATTCTCCCATCAGAATAAGCTCTAACATATCAGCATGTAATCGCCTAAATTCGTATTTGCGTAATCTTGAGGTATGTTCTTAAAGAGGAACTCTTGGGACGATACTCTATTTGTGCATCTTTCCAAGAGTAGCTGAAGGCCTACATTTGAGTGATGATTGAATCTGCGGATAGAAATTGTGGAGATCTAGATGTGAACAGAAACATGCCAGTGAATATGACTAGAGTAACAAGGAGAGAACTTTTTTAAGATAGACAAGTATGGTTGAGTAACATTTTATTTTCCAGTCTTGTTCTTACAAAGGGATGTCACTGTCAAGGATATAAAACCTAATCTTGTAGTCATTGGGATACCCACCAATTCTACTTTGCCAAGACAGAGGACTGACTAACTCTTCATATGCAGCATCAGGAGCTTGATACCAAAGGTTGGCATTTTCAGCTTGCAGGACGGCGTATGCATACTCATACCTCGTGGATGGGATGTGAACGTGTGTGATCGTCCTATTAATGTTGGATCCTTCCTTCGACTTTGTTGCACACCTGAATTAGTTAGTTGCCACAGTAATATGATATTGTACATGCTGTTCATAAATTTGAAAAAAGACTTGTGCAGTCCCTTAGTTTGTAAGTAGCAGCCTTGCAGATAACTTTCACTTGGTTTCCGGATCTCTCATGATCTATTTGCTTATGGGTCTGATTCCTAGTAGAAATCAAAATTTGTTTATGGTCTCTGCTTGCTCGAGCGCAGAAGTAAAACTCTCTGATGGGCTGTTGAATTTTCAGTATTTTCACTATCCTCATTAGTAGCTATTACAGGGCATCAGAGTTCGACTCAGTGCTGGAATGGTTCATGTAGATGAGGAACAAGCTGCCAGCCAAATGTGGTCGCATTCAACACCCTGAGCAAAGGGTTCTTCCGAAGAAAGAAGTTTAAGAAGGGGATCAGTGTCGCCAGTGGATGCTCGACATTGGATCTGGGTTTGCAGTGGCGACTTGTGAGATTCTGATGAATGGGCTCTGTGATGAGGGTAAGGTTTCTGAAGTGACTGACCTCTTGAAGGAGCTGCTACTGAGAGGAGCTGTTCTGGATGGTTACAATTGCATGGTTTGGTTTGGGCCTTGTGCGCGTGAGGGAAAGCTGAGAGGCGAACAAGTTCCCAAATGAAGTGGGCTGCATTGCTCTGAATGAAGATTTGAGAAACTCTGGTAAGATAGATGATGCTAAAGCTCAGAGGGGCTTGGAAGTGGTCTATTCTTTGTGGGAGAAAAACAAGTTTCCAAATGAAGTGGTCTGCATTGCTCTGATTGAAGAGCTGAGAAACTCTGGTAAGATAGATGATGCTTCAGAGTTGACGAGAAAATGGTGCAGAAGGGAGTGGTTCCTGATTCCTTCACTTGTAATGGTCTTCTTGAAGTACTTTGTGCTGCCGGAGGAACAGCTGTTGCCAACCGATTGAGGTTACGAGCTTCATGGAAAGGTTTTAAGCCCGACAAAATGACCTTGAGAACAGTAGCAGGTGGACTCTCAATAGAGAGCCGGACAAGGGAAGAAGAAGGTGTAGTAGATGAGTTGTTAGATGTTGGTTCGATTCCAGATATTGCAACTTATAACAGTTTGATTCAGAGGTTACATATGCAAATAGATCCTAGTACTTAAGGCCAAACAAGAAACAATCAGCAGATTCTCCTATTCACTGTCTCATGATTTGTCATATTTTTATTGAGTACCGTATGATAAATCTCATGATGAAGATTGGTGTGGGTTCTCCATTGATATGCATATTTGAAAGAGGTCCAAGTGGTAATGAAGTTGGCATACACCTCTAAAGCTGGAGATCAGAGTCAGCTTTGTTTCAGCTAGTTTTCTCTCCAATTTGGCAATGTGTCTGGTATGTTCGTGCATCTATTGTTTCTTTTCTTCTCGTTTTATTAGTTTCTTCTTATCTACTAGAGTGTATGTATTTACTGTTCTGTCTGTAGAATAAGCTCTTGATTGCCAAAGTTCTTAGTTGATTAATCTTGTGGTACGTGCTTCAAGAAAATCTTTTAAGTGCATGGTCTTCCAAATTATTGCAAAAGAAAGTCCATACCAATTGTTGGTATTATCTAATTATAATTGTCCCTTCTACACGGGAAAAAAGAAAAAGAAATGTAGCTGAAGTTAAAGTGCCCTTATCAAGGATTAAGGCCTATGGAATAGTACCATAGTACCTGCTAAGACTAAGAGAAACCACTTATTTTGTATATGCAACATATACCGTCTTCGGGACATTCCTAGTTAGGTAATATTGTTTTGGTACTTGGATTTCAATCCCGGGAAATATAATTGAGTTATTTCTTTGCAGAGTTTTTTACCCTGTTATTTTATGTGTCCATACCGCTACTGTGCAGAAATTTTAACCACTTGATAATGAAAGATCCTATTTAGTTTCAAATACAAATAAATGGTGGTCATAATGTTTTCTATTTTATTTTGGCTTAATAAAAAAAAGTTCGCCTTTATTGACTTGTTTTTTTCTTTTTCTTACAATGATATTCAGGGATTTTATAAAGAGTTTTCATCAGGTTTCTTTTAAAAAAGATTTCTTTATACTGAACTCCTTATGGTCTTGGGTTGTTTCCATTTTATTGGATCTGTGGGGAGAAACATTATCCATTGGTAACATTCATCCATTGTAATTACAAACTTGAAGACTAATTGTGCCACTTATCAAACTGCCAGTCTTATCCATTCCCATTCTAAGAGCTGATATAGATTGGTAATACTTTTTTCAATACTTATTATGCTTGCTATATAGATGTACAAAATTGTTAATCTTTTAATCAACCAAGACTAGATCATGTCATTACATGTAGGGGCAGGACATATTTGTCAAGTCTCTAAACTCCTAGTTCATTTTCTTTTGTTCTCGTATTTTTTTTTGGTTTGTTATTTAAGATGTCATTTGCAATTGGCATTGTTGAATGAGATCTATTACTTCTTTTCTGAAGAAAGGGAGAAAATGGTGGCCTTTAATACACCATCAACTAATTAAGGGTGAAGAAGAATAAGGTGGTGGGACTTGTGAAACATCTCAATTATCAAATTCTCAAAGTTGTTGGATTTCTCACTTCTGTGTGGCTAGGACTTCTCCACTAGCCGGACCCATCATTTAATTGTAGAAACCCTTGCCCTGTAAGCCCATCTGGTGGGCCGTTCATATCTTTTCTCAGTAACACATGGAGTTGCATGGTTTCTTTTCAAGACTAAGAAAGATTGCTGCATAAAACTTGAAACACAAAATTGATGCGAGTTCATTGCAGCCACATACTCCAAGCAAATTGCCAATACAATCCTTTAAACTTTGAGGGCCCTTTAGTTTCACTATATTTGATTTAGTTTTTGGGCATGGACGACATGTCTCTTATTTCTTTAGTGATCAACTGTTTTTGTTGATGTAAATTAATTACGTAGTGTTGTAGGCTCGTTTGCCAAATTATAATTTTTTTCAACAGGGACAGAAATACTATAGAAAGACACTTTTACAAAAGTGCCTTTCTATATATTCATATCCTAGAGATTTATTTTCGAAAGTGCGTTTGAAATGAAAATTATTCTTAAGATTTTTTAAAATATAGATACCTATGTAATATATATAACAGTACAAATAAATTTTTTAATATATAAAAAAAATATTAAAAATTGTTAGTTCTAAAAAATCTAGACATTTTTTAATATTTTTACTTTTTGTATATCTACGGTTAGTATTAATTATTTCCTAATTTTATAATTATTTAATTATTTTTATTCTTGAAGTGTCCACCATTTTGTACTATTGAGAAGAAATAAATAAATATTTTTACCTCTTTTTCTAGAAACTGAAAAATAAAATGAGGTTGGACAAACAATAATAAAATAAAAAGTGATAATTATATGTTAACCAAGAAGTGCAATGCATAAAATGAGTCATCGAAAAGAATTCTTTGCTCAGATCTCATTTTATTTTTCCATAGTATTGGGTCTATTCTATAGACTATGAGTCAACAAAATTTGTTTCCAAACAGTTTCTAAAAAAATTTCAACCAAAGAGACAAAAGTTATAGTATTAACTAATATCATAGAAAAAATGTATACCCAAACAGGCCCTAAGTAGAAATCACAGAAGCAAACTACTACAAAGATTAATTTACCATAGCATATTTGAAAGGTTCAAGTTGGAAGAAGTACTTGGAACCTAGTAATTTCATGACATGTTTTATCTAATTTCTTCTTTCTTATATTATTATTATTTGATATTCCAATATTTCATACTCCAAGAAAAAAAGGAAAAAGAACAAAGTTGATAATCTATCTCTCTTTTCCCTTCTTTTGGCAATCATTTTGTTGGAGGCGCCACATGTTGCACTTTGCTTTTGCTTTTATTTTGAGTTCATTCCCCCTTGCTTAGTTTGAGTTATCACCATCCCCAAGTGGCAGCGATGTCAAGTTCCTCTCGTTGCAACGGTCCATCACATCTATTTGTGCACTTCGGTTTATTCAAGTCCACTTCATATGCATGCTACTATAAATATTAGTATAACATTCCCAAAGTAAATCGATGAACCTATTATTAAAAGACGAGTCACATGAGTTATGTATTTTTCTATCGATCCATTGTGCGTTTTAAATTTCTTACTCTTTGCTTACTTATAATATATCACATATTTTCTTACACTTTTATCGATCGATGTAGTAAAAAAAAGCCTCATGCATGCATGCTACAGATGACGTGAGTCATCATATTGATCCTTCATAAGTTGCAATATTTCTAATGGAGCAAAACAACAAACATTGGAAATGAAAAAAGAAAAAAAAAACATATTATTAAAAACTATATACCAAGAGCTTATTAAGAAGCATCGAGCATGCAAGCACAGTCGTCTCACCATGCAATTATGAATTCCAGCATGCATAGTTGGACATAGGTCCCATGATTGAAAATATCTAACAAATCAGGACCGAGTAATAGATCGGATAAGCCAGCTACCGCATATATATATATATATAAATATTTGTTAATACTATATAACAATAAGGCAGGGAGGGGCCCTGAGGAGACATGTACCAGTGGCCGAGCATTTCGGCCTTCGAAGAGCCACATATACAGAGATATTTGGGGCCTGCCTCACATGCATGTCCCCTTCCTATGGGTTGTCTTGCCCCTATTGTTACCCCAATGGGTCACCATCTTGCACTCAGACAATCCAAAATTATTATTATTATTCTCGATAAATGACACACTATTTCGAAAGTAGGCCATTAGTGATATTATATATGCATCTTGTGTAAATAATTTTTTAATACATGCAAATCATGAGAATGAACTAAAATTACTCATTTTAATTATAAAAAAAACATTTTTTATAACAAAAAAAATGAATTCCTATTTTCCTATATTGTTTTTGTTTTGACTTTGATTTGTGAACCAAACTTTTATATAATTTTAGTTTATTTTGATGGCGTAAGCCGATTTGCATGGTCATTTTACCCATACAAACACGTGGGTCGGAAGGTGGCAAATAGAAGCAGGCAAAGGGGGCCACGAAGCACATGGATTGGTCTAATGCTCATATCAAGTACTATGTACGTGCGTTAGTTCGTTTATTGCATCCAAAGCCTTCCTCAATTTCTTGCTCAAGATCACCACTAATTTTGTTTAATTGATGCCGCTGGCCAGTTGGATTGAGAAGGATATGTCAAATTAATTAATGTCACATTGGTTCAATTGAGGTCTCGGTGTAAAATCGTCATTGTCGAAAAAACTTTACGTTCTCGACATAAACCTTGTAAATAGTTGACACTACTTTAAAGTTAATTAATTAATATTTTGCCGGGCCCTAATTAAGTAATTTCTTCAATCAATGAAGGATTGGCAGCTTTAATGCACTGAGGTGCATTATTAAGTCAATTATTCATTCCATTAATTACAAAGATCCGAGCAATTATTTTCACCAGTACTTTTATTGGTTGAGAGAATTTAAGTCACTTTTATGATTTTTTAGGTGAATAGCAGCGATAAAACTATAAAGATCAACAATGTGCCAGCAGCAACTTTATGATTTAGATGAATCACTATATGTGTGTCTCATTTTATAATGGAAGGTTTAGTACTTACTTCTTTTTTTTCGGTGAAAGGTTTAATGCTTACTTTGTACATAAATAAGTGCATTTATAGGTATGGATATATGTAGGAGAGCATTTTTCCATTGAATGGGGCAGCTGGCAGGTGCATGATATTACTTTGGTTTGATTTTTAATATTTTTCCTCTACTAAGTTTTAAAATTGAGGTTAAAAGAAATATGAATCTTGGAAGAGAATAAGAAAATATTCCTCTATAAAATAATGTAAAAAACTATCCAAACATATAAGAAAATTTTGCCTCTAGTTCTATTACTCTCTAACTTTTTTCTTGCATCCTATGTCCTTCAACTTTGTATCTTTTGCATCATTGATTCTTTCAACTAAGATCACAACAAAATTTTATTGCATTTTACTGATCCAATGCGTCCATATAGACTTTCTATGTTATTATTCTAATAAAATATATCATATTGATCTCACGCCATACAATATAAAATTATTGATTGTGCATTTACGACACATGATGAACAAAATAAAATAACTTCATTCGAAATGACAAAAAAAATCGATATAATATATTGTACAATAATAAACTAATAAAGTAAAATATGCAAACTTATAAAAATAGATTACAAGAGTTATCCGAAGATGCAGCAGATACAAAAATAAAAATACACAGGACAAGAATTTCTTTTTGGATTTCCCGAGTTAATAAATATGATGAACTGTTATATTTAAGTAATCCAAAGATAACATTTCAAATATTATCTTTCTTTTAATAATATTTTTAAAATTCAAAGTTTTGAGATTATTAATTATCGTATCACAAACTTTAACCCATCTGCTTACAAACTAAGCTAGTTTTCTTGCTACATAAAGTGACTCAATTATTTTAAAACAAGGGAACTCACAAATTGCATCCTGATTGTGTTAATCAATTAATCTAAAAAGTGATTAATTCTTGGAATTCAGTATCACCGTGAAAACAGTTCATACGTCACTTTCTTGTTCATAATGCAAACCGGAAGTTACAACGTATATAATCAGATACGAGAGAGAAGAATTGGAATCATGCAGACCCTCCAAATGTATGGTTTAGAACGAATTCTATGAACTCTTTTTATGACTTAAAAAGGAGTTGAGAAAAGAGGTATCACGGATCAAAAGGCTTCATCATTCATGATCAGTTATTATTGTTCCATGAACCAAACCAAAAGTAGATCCATCATCTTAGTACATAGTACCCAAAAAAAAATACAAACAACATAATTGGATAAATGGTACAAAATTCCATCCCTCGATTTCATTTTCAAAAAGACTAAAATAACAATGTATAAATGTTGTGTTAAATAATTATACTAACTTATAACCAATTCTACTTACCCAATGTAAAATATTTTCAACTTAATGTAAGTGTTGATTTAATATTTATGTCAAGATTATTTGCTTAATATAGTATCGAGCGTCATCGTAGTTATTCCATATACAATAAGAAAAATTGTGAATTTCAATCACTATTTTTCAAAGTTTTGTCGACAACTATTTTTTTCAAATTATTTGATGTACATCAAATAATTGAAATAGCTTTCAAAACGACAACTATTAATTTTGATTATAAATTTAAGTTGTTGTGGATATCAGAAGAGAGAAAAGATCGTGCATATGAGATTATATATAAGATTTACGAGGTTCACCTTTATTGCGCTATATTTTCGAGTGATGACAAAAATATTATTGATAACAGATATAAAGAAAAAGATTATAATAACTCATAAAGATTCCTAATTCAATTCTAGTGAATTTATATATGCACTTTCACAATAGAAGATATGATTTTTTTTAAAAAAATGCAAAAATAGGATACCTATCATAAAAAAATTAGAATTTCGATTATAAACACAAAAGATCCTCACAAAAATTTCGACACCACCCTCGATAGGTGATCGACTAAGATTCTTCTTGTCTCTCTCATGCTCGATGATCCTGTATACGAGAGCGAGAGCGTCTTTAATTGTGTAACATGATATGAACATTGAGAAAAATAATATATTTGTACTGAGTTATTATTCAAATCATTATCAAAATAATTACTAATATTTTTTTAAAATTTATTATGAAATCATTTTCCTAATATTTGAATAAAAATGATGAATAGCATTAGACTAATTGTTCGAAAATGGAAGGTTTTAAATAGTTATAATTTTTTCTTTATCTCCAATACATATTTTTTTAAGAAAAGTTATTCCCTTTTACCATGAATTTTGGTCTATATCTGGACTAGTTCATGATAAAATAAGCACGTATGTATAAGATTTTTAGCCTTTCATCCTCTTCCTGTTTGCTTTACAAAAAGTGTCACCACATTGCAAGTTTGTAGAAACAAAACATAGGACAACTCTTTGCTGCACCTTTCTTTTTTTAACTAAATTTCGTCACTGCTAATAAATCAGATCAGCTCTCACAGGGCGGCGCCAGCGGGCGCACGCCGCTCTGAGATGTACAAATTTTGCACAAAGCAAAAGCCTCCGCGGCCATGGCCTCAGGGTCATAAATCTGCTACCAAAACTATAAACAAAGCAATCGACACTGCAAGGAGAAGGCGACATGGCCTCTGCAGTTGTTAAATAAGGCTCATCGGAGCATGTTGGTGAGGGAGCGGAAGACGACCTCCTCGCAGGGGATGGTGAGGCCCATGTCGTGGCCGAAGCCGAACTCCTCCTCGGCCTGCCGGAGGAGGCTCTGGAACTCGGGGCGCGCCAGGTAGGTGATGGGCACGATGTGGCGGCTCCGGCTCTCGCCGACGTACACCGCAAAGTGGCCCTTGGGCACGTCCAGCGGCAGGCCCTCCTTCCTCCCCAGGCTCGAGCACCTCTTCAGTATCTGCTTGATGGCCACCGCTTGCGTGAGCTTGTTGGACTTCCCGATCGCCATCTTCCTGCGGATAGATGGATTCCAGGCGAAGTACTGCAAGTTTCTCAGAAAGCTTGGAGAGGTTGCTTGTGGTGCAGATTGAGTTGATGACTTGGAGAAGGTTGGTGACGAGATTGTGAGCGTATATATAGAGAGAGAGGACGTCGGGCAATGGAGGTGAAAGCAGCAGCAGCAGCAGCAGCAGCAGTAGTGCAGGAGTTAATGTGGAAGGATGAGGAGGACAAGAGCATGTGGTGGGGGGGTAGAGAGAGGGGGACGCGGGGGGAGGGACAGGCCACGGGCGTGTTGGGGT
>LTAE01000694.1:25227-73973 GCA_001647135.1 Pontederia paniculata
GGCCGGCTTTAGAAAAGAGAATAATATTTTCTGAGGGCATGAATTTATAGTTTAGGAATTCAGGTCTTTGATCAAATCTGAATTTGTCTCAGATTTAAAGATCAATTTCGAAATTTAAATATTATTTCCTTCTTGATAGATAAGGAAATATCTTTTTTGGAAAAATAAAAATTTGAGAAGATAACTTTGTGAGGAGATAAAAATCTGAGGAGATAAAATCTTTAATCTTCTAATTATGGAAATATATTTGGAGGAAATAAATCTGAGGAGATTAAACTTATGAGAGGATAAAATTTGAGTTAGGTTTGGAGATAAATTGGGAATGAAAGTACCAATTATTTTTTATCGTAAAAAAATGTCCTTGCAAGAAAGTACCAATTATTGCAAACAAAGGTAGCAAAAAGATTGCCACCGAAAAGAAAAGGACAGAAAACAAATCATTTTCAGACATGCCAAGTGATATAAAGTTCATGAGTCTGCAAATTTGTGACTGACACTTCAGTTTTGCTCGAAATAGACAAATTCGAATATGGAAGTCTCGAAATCATAATGCGAGATTTTCTTAATAAAAATATTTATTTTCGTTGGGTCGTAACCGAAGTCTGAAGACATATGTTAAATATATAAGTTTGTTACAAAAAGATGTCCAAAAATATGTCTATTTCACATATTTGGATAAAAAAAATGTCCATAAATAACTACATATATTTCATTGCTGAAAAAATATTTATATTTATATCGACTTATTTTTTAAACAACTACTAACTGGAACTATCACTTTTTTAGTTTGCACATATTTTTTTCAGCTTGTTTTATTTTTTTCAAATAATAATAAGGGATAAAATCATAATCAAATAAATTAGCAAAGAGGGTGATGATAGATAAAATGGAAACTCTGATGTTACTTTTTCTAAGTTTAGAGGTGAATAAAAAAAACAACACCATGGCTGAATTAAAAAAAAATAAAACCAAGTAAAAGAATTACTTTTTGACAAAAGAAAAACATAACTGAAGTAAAAACATTAACCCAAATAAAAGAATAACATTTTAGAAAATTTGTACGTTCTTTTTCATAAGATCATATTCGATGTGGCAAATATAAGAAAAAAAATGTCGCTACAAATTATTTGCACAATCCAGGTGTAGTTTAGAAAATCTAACTCGTGACACATTTTACAAATTATTCTTTTTCCCAAGTATATTTAATTTTCATATTTAAAATACATATATAGTATTTGATTATTAATAGTAACATTTTCAAAGCTAAAATTTTAACTTTATAAATAATCGTAAAATTTAAAATTTTAATTAGAAGGTCTCATTCAACATCCAACTTACCGATTGAATTATTGAAGCAACTGGAAAAAGTTCTACAAATTATTTGCTCTCAAGTAGTTAGTAACTGATAACAAAAGCTCACAACATCCATGCACTCGTGTGAAGCTTCACGTACAATTGAATCTAAGGACACCACTCTGCAGAGCGAAGACTGCGAACGTTTAGCCATGAAGTCTCAAGGAGGAGGCTCTACAGATCCACCGGCGCTTCCACAGCCCAACTCCTCCCGGCCGCCGGCGCCGCTTCTCGCTCCAGGATGGGCCGCCGGCATCAAGCGAACCGTCCTATCCGAGCTCCGAGCTCAGCGTGGGATCGCCCTTCCCCTGACGGCCATGAACTTGACGTGGTTCATGAAGTTGGCCATCAGCACAGCGTTCCTCGGCCGCCTGGGCGAGCTGCAGCTGGCCGCGGGATCGCTCGGACAAACCTTCGCCAACGCCACCGGCGCCGCCGTCCTCACAGGCCTCTCCGGCGCCATGGAGCCGATTTGCGGGCAAGCTTACGGCGCGAAGAATCGCAGTCTTCTCCGTCGAACACTCGTCATGGGCATCGTCCTGCTGCTGGTGGCCTCTCTTCCTGTTGCCTTCCTGTGGCTTAACGTCGACAGGATCCTTGTGCTCTTCGGGCAACAAAGGGACATCGCCCACCTCACGAGGAAGTACATCCTGTACCTTCTCCCTGACCTCCTGGTGAACTCGTTCCTTTATCCTCTCAAGGCCTATCTGAGTTCACAAGGAGTGACTCTACCGACGCTGTTCGCCTCTGCCGCCGCCATTGCTCTGCACGTCCCCTTCAACTACGTGCTGTCCAGGGCCAAAGGGCTCCAAGGTGTGTCCATGGCCATCTGGCTGACAGACCTCAGCGTCGTCATCATGCTGGGAACCTACGTGTGGATCGCCGAGAAGCGGAAGAAGGAAGAGGAAATTAAAGAGATCTCCGAAGACAGCGCCGCCGGAGGATGCTGGACGACGCAGAGCGCCTCGGAATGGATCAAGCTGCTCAAACTGTCGGGCCCGTGTTGTCTCACGACGTGCTTGGAATGGTGGTGCTACGAGATATTGGTCCTGCTCACGGGGAGGCTCCACGACGCCAAACGCAACGTCGCGGTGATCGCCGTGGTGCTAAACTTCGACTACCTCCTCTACTCCGTGATGCTCTCGCTGTCGACGTGCGCGTCGACCCGCGTCTCGAACGAGCTTGGCGCGGGGAACGTCACGGCGGCTCGCGCGTCCGTGTACGTGTCCTTGGGGTTCAGCGTCTTCGCAGGCGCTCTGGGAGGCACGGCGATGGTGAGCGCAAGGGGTCACTGGGGCTACCTCTTCAGCCACGAGAAGGACGTGGTGGACGGGGCGAGGAAGATGATGCTGCTGATGGCGCTGGTGGAGGTGCTCAACTTCCCGATCGTGGTCTGCTGCGGGGTCGTGCGGGGGACGGCGCGGCCGTGGCTGAGCATATACGCCAACGTCGGCGGGTTCTACCTGGTGGCGCTGCCGCTGGCGGTGGTGATGGCCTTCAGAATGAAGCTTGGCCTCGGCGGCATACTGTTGGGACTGCTGGCGGGCACCGTGACGACTGCGATCTTGCTGGTGGCCTTCGTGGCGTGCATTAATTGGGAGGTCGAAGCCGACAAGGCAAAGAAGTTGGCGGGCAACGACGAGAACAACATATCGGATCAGATGGAAATGGCAACGTAGAAGAATTGTAATCATGAAGCAACTGCATTGCATATATAGTTGTCTTTCATAATAACTTATTTTATTTTGTACTGGTCTTTTTTTATTGTTATTTTGATATTAATACGTTATCCCTAAAAGTTATTAACCTCTATTTCAATTCGAGAGGCAAACACAGAAATGTAAACTCGGAGAATTTACTTGTTCTTCGACCCACTCATTAACATTAAACCAAAAAAATAACATCATAAGAGCTTGACGCAGAAAATATTTATTTTAATATTCATTCGATTTCAGTCCCCGGTATCCAGGCTGTCAGAATTAATTCGAAGTTAAAATAAATAATAATAAAATATTTAAATATTATTTTATTAATTTAAATTTAATATTTTATCTAAATCATCACTAAAGAATCGCTAAAAAATCTATTTAGCAAATTAGCTAAGTAGACTCTCTTTTCATTTTTATTTCAGCCAATATAAAGTTTCTAAGTAATGAAATTATGACTATAGTCTTGCATTAAAATTCCTAGTTTTACTTAATATACATTCTTGATATATTAATGTCGAAGGCAAGGCATATCACATGCCGTATGCAACTATATTACATTTACAATGCTTACTAGCCAACCAATAGCATTTCATCCTTCTCAGCATCATAACTGATTGGAAAATACCACATACACAATGGATCTCATTTAATAATTGTATGAAATTTACAAGCCAACAATACATACGTCAATAATTCAAAAAATTGCTTGATCCCCTTAGTAATAATGATAATCTCCTTTCAACCTACTTTCAAATGTATTTAAATGAAAAACTAAAGCTGTTACCCCTTGATTGAAAAAAAACTATTATCCTTAAAAAGTGTAATTTGAACCTAGGTTTGTTTGAATGAAAATAAACTCCTAAAACCATGATTTTTTATAAAAGCAATTTTTTTAAAAAAAATTATATTTTGAAGATATGAAAAAGTTCGAAAATATAAAACAAGATTTCGTGAAAGAAAAATAAAATTCCATCTCTTTTGGGAAAAAGTCATTTTGTAAAACAATATTTTTTGGTAAATCAAACATTATTTTCTTTTTGATCAATCATTTTCAAATGATCAAACAGAGTTATGAAATCATTTTCTGAAAATATGAAAACAAACAAATTGAAATCTCATATGATGATTTCATATACTGCCTAACAATCAACATAGACTGACTGACGGAGGCCAAGACCTCCATTCACGTTTCATAAAAATATGGCTTATTACATCACACAAAATGTGCAAAGTTCACTACAAAACCAAACAATACATGGTACAGTCATAGTTACTTGCAATAATCGGTTTTCTTTCAATTGATTCACAAACTCATTCTTACATCATATACTCGTTTTACAATAAAATTTGTGCCATTGGATTTACCTTAATATGCCTGTCATGAAATGTAGAATGGAAATCAAATAAGTTGCTTCCTGAAGAATGAAGATACATTTTACTAACCTCATCAGCAGCAGCAACACTGACGCTGTTGCACAAGTATTATTTAATATACTTACTGCTGAACATCAGTAACGATGTTAAAAAGTTCAGAGATGCATGATCATTTTCATTGAAGATATCTTTCGCTCGAACTTCAACTTCATGTCGAGCTTCCATCAGTACAACCCAATGTTTCCACTAGATCAAGCAAGCCTCTGATAGGCTTATTTGATCACTGAGTATATCCACATTTACCATCTGGGGAGATATTACATAGATACTTAATTAGCATCTATAACTTTAATTTCTTTTCGAGTTAGAAAACACAGAGAAGGAATCCTCCCTAAATGTTGAAGTCGTATATTTCTGCTGGGACGGGAATGATCAATGTCGCTAACATGCCAAAATGTCTACTCACAGAAAGCTCGTTCCAAGTGAAAGATCACTTAAATTGGACAAAATCTGAGAACGGGTAGTACCAATTTGTTGTGCAATGTCTAATTGCTCCTCCAATGGCAACATCTCATAACTGAAGAAAAATCAATGAAAATGTCAAAAAAAAAACTTGAGGACATTTATCACAATCCTGAGTTCAACTAAAGGATGATATTCTTTTTGGGGTACCCCCCGGGCCCCCTGGTGTTTATGACTACTAATACTTAACTAATCCGGAGTCGGATAAAGAGCACCCGAGATTTCCTTGGCCAAATTGATGACTCTAAGAATCGAACCTAGAGCTATTAGCTCTCGTCGATCCTGAGATTACAACCCTACTAATTTGTTGTGCCAACCAAACTAGATTAATGATGAACATAACCATATGGTAGAAGGATGTACTTGCCTTTTGATTTGTTATTATCCTATGTTTCATTATAATTATTCATATCGAAAAGATGACATTCGTTGTTCAGGAGCATAGACTGAAAGATATAGGAAATCACAATATTTTACAAGTTCTATAAACTCGAGATGCTTCCGAAGGTTCAAGAGAATATTTGTCTATATTTACATTGCCAAGATCTATTTTCCATTAAATGTTCCTTAAAGATGAATATAAACATAACTGACAGATTGTAACAGATTAACTGAGATGGCAAGATCAGTCACTTTGCAGCATTTTGATGTTCTTAAGACAGGATAGGGAATCAGGTTTTCTAAATATCTCCCCTCCTAAGAGGAAGAGCTGTTCACAAGCACTGGTTATGAGCTCTTTCTTTCTTGTTCTAATCCTACTAGATTAGTGCAATTGATTTACTTGAAAGCAAATGGTGTGAAACATAAATATGGGACTAGGAGTTCATAGTAGTCACATAGTAGTTGCATATAAACACTCAACAATAATACCTAAGAATATTTAATGTGATAATGTCAGAGGGAAAAAAAGAAATGGTTCAGTGAATCACTAATTTTAATATTAGAAAAGCATTTGGAGTGTAAGGTTTGATTTAAACATGATTAACACAAACAAACAATAAGCAGCCTTTTTTAGTCATATATCAATTTGATCATTGGCATCAGGACACCTAGTTGATCTATTAACATAGATAACTAACACTTCTCAAAAAAAAAAAACAGACAACTAACAAGCACCATTGTTCTAGACAATAATAACATAGTGAAGACTTACTGAGAAAGAAGCTCGCAGTCTATCATATTATCAGGACCAGGACGATGTGCTTTTCCATTTGAATGAAATTGCCTGAACGATTTTGGATTCAGACCACATGTATGAGGCACAGAATCTACTAACTTTTTCTGTAGAGTTTGAAGTCTTCGAAAAGTCAGCTCATCAAGTGGTGCAATACAGCCAATACTTCCTTCCAGCGTACTGAATAGAAGAGCAAATCTGTTGGTTTTGTCTGACCCCAAAGCGGCATTAGTTCTTTCAGGTGTGGGAAGCATCTGAAGGCGCAAGAACTTTGTCAAATGCGCCCCAGCATGAAACTCTGCTCTTGATAAAAGCTTTTGACCTTTCCAGCTCTCCAACATTTTTGGTGCATAATAGAAAATCTGCAAAAAGAAAAACTTGAAATTGTTTGCAAAATGAATAAAAAGGAAATAAATATGAAAACCTTGCTTAAGGAATAATATTCAGCACTTCAACAAGGCTGTACTCGATCTTCTCTTCGTCTCATATTTCCCCAAAAAATCTCTTATCCTTCCATATTCTCTCAAGTCTCAAGTTCTAAGTATAACAAATGAAAGTTCCAAATTTCCATATCAGATAATTATTAAACAAAGTTAGTAATATTATTGGCGATTTATTTGAGGGGTTATTGACAAAAATTGACCAACACAATCATTATTTTACATTACTTAGAATGTTTCCCTCTGTGTTCAAGAACCAGGAAAATCTTCACGATCGACAGAAATATTTTTCAGTTGAATAAAACGGTGTACACAATGTTGGAGAATATGTTCCCCTCTTTGTGAGATAAAAGCATTTCCCACTTAACCAAGTTCGGTTGACACACTTGGTTAGCAGTAGTGTGCCCCGGGTTGAGGGACCGGAAGCTAGTAGCCCCGAGTTCGAGCCCCGGAGTCGCCTATTTGGCCAGAGGGATATCATTTCTTCTCTTTACCTCAACTCCGGATTAGTCAAGTGCTAGTAGACCTGGACACCGGGGGCCCCGAGCGGGTACCAAAAAAAAAGCATTTCCCACTTTTTGAGCGAGAAACATTCTCCATTCACACTCCACCCATGTCATATATCATTGATGTTTTTTTAATTTGTTAGACAATCAAAATACAAGAAAAAATATTAATTTTCGAGAAAATATAATATATTTTTCTACACTTTTAAAACAAGCAATAATTTTCCTATAGAGCTTATTTTCAGCGAAACAAAATTTGTATGAAACTTCAACTACTCAAATAATTCAATAACATAAATTACAATGGCAAAAAAACACCTCTAAATCAGCTAACATCACCTTATTTCTAGATAAAAAGAAAGTGTAGTAAGTAGATATCAAAAGATTTATCAATTAAAAAAAAATGAACAATATGTTTTCATATTTCATCTAGAAGTTAGTGAAAAGCAATAGATACTGAATCTTTCAAAATTAAAAGCCTTTAATTTGTGTAAGAAAATGGTCTAAATAGTACGTATACTATTTTTTCATTGATTACTGAAAATAAAACCTAAGGGCATGAAAAAGACCTTTTAGGCCAGAATATAAGTAAAACTTTATGCATTATATCAATTAGATTCAACTGATGTATGGCCCTCCATCAATATTTGCATAAATCAATTAACACTTCAATTGATAATTTATTTTCAGATAAATCCACAGACATGAACAAGCCAAATAAATTTGAAAATCGATGTTTTCATTGTCATAATTGAGTATGTTGATAGTTGATTAACACAAAAAAATGCACTGATCTGTCCTGCACGACATGACTTTGCTACTCATGACAACTAGTGAAGAAGAAGACGAAAATGAAAAGAAAAATGGTGCAAAGACTGAAAAAACCTATGGCGATACCATGAAGGCAGTGATGCCTCTCATGATGGTATCATTTTGACAAGAGAAAGAAAACCCTTTAAGTTATCAAACATAGGAACATAAAATATTCATGTAATAGCACATTACAAGCAAAGATGGTGAAAATACAAAAAAAATGGCATACCACTAGACATCATACTTCAAAGTGTATAATATACTTCTAAGGAAGAAGGATGAGTTCCTCTTTATGCTATTTCAAAAATAGAAACAAATTCCTTTTATGCATCAATCTCACAAGTATCCTTAATCTATAGAAGATATTAAACTAGGTATTACCTGAATATTCTTTTGGTGATCTGAAACAACAAGACTCAAAGTAGTGCCATCAATCAAAAATTCAGTAGCATAACAGTCGAGAGAACCAAAATCCTTAGCAAGCAAGCTTAACTGAGCACCTTGCTCTTTCCAACTCAGAAAGTAAATGCTTTTATGAATGTCTCCCAACAGGATGAAATTCTTAACCTGAAAATATACACAATTTGCATTAATGAGTCAAGACATCATCGCCTAAGAATAACAAGTAGTTTGGAAATAAACGTATCTTCCAAGGTTAATAGACAAAAAGGAACTAGATGAACTTCTGCTACGACTTACCATTTGTTTTTTGAGGGAAAAGAAGGATGACTAGCAAGTTGGTAGTCATCCAGAATACGACTTACCATTTGTAGCTCACAAGCACATCCACAAACAATTTATTATATATATAGCGTACAGAGGAGAGAATGAAGCATATCTTCAGAAGTCTTACTACTTTAAGGGATCAACAGAAATATATATCATTTCATGTTAATGACTCGTGTAAGAAATCCATTATCTTGGAAATTTTTATGTATGGTCTGGTGATCTATGCAATGACTTCAGAATTGAAGTTGTCTTTGTTATGTGATAGGACCTAGTTTCCCTTTACTAGTTCATAAGTCATAACTCATTTAGATGTAACTGATTATCTTGAACTTGATATTAGGTCATATTATGTTGCTTCACAATTGCTATTCATTATTTGTTTTTCTTTCCTTTTGTGTTGTGATTGTGATACGCTCTCGCAAACTTCAGGATCCAACATTGTTTCTTCTGAAGGACGGGATCCAACATTATCAAATACAACTTTGACATTACTGAGTGGTTTTTGACCCACTAATATATGTTAAAATTACAATTTTCTGCAAGTGCTATTACCTACACCAAGAATCTATATGTTATCCAGTTTGTCCTTAATATTGGATTGCCGTGTCTATTTAACGACAATCTACAATGATTCTTTGGATCACTCAGATTGACAAAAGCATATATCTTCCTAATCTAAAATGGGAAGTTTTGATTTGAAAAAGCAGCAGAGTTTCACTTGTAGCTCAAATGAAACTTTGCTTCACTTATTATTGAATTGCTGTGTCTATTTAATGAGTTATTTAGCTAATTATGATTCCTTGAATCACTCTGATCGAAAAAATCATGTATCTTCCTAATCTAAAATGGGAAGGTTTGATTTGAAAAAGCAGTAAAGTTTCACTTGAAGTTCAAGTGAGTTTGGTGGTGAATACATGTAGTAGTATGTAGCCCCCTTATGCAAGATACATATAAAAAATAGTCAAAAGTAGAAAGATTTTTTTTGAGGATGCAAATATATGAAAGATAATGATTTAACAAGGATATAAATATGAAGGGATATGGATGAAAGTATCATTTATAATCATGAATATAGTAAATTACTAAAATAGAAGTACATACAATGTTCAAGCTCACAACATAAAGGGGAGCATCATAGAAGGCTACACCATTCAACTCAGTTCCAGTCCACTTGTGCAAGGTCAACTTTGGTCCTGATGCTATGAGTAAATGACCCTGAAGGGACGCAACAGCAGAGACTGCTCCCTTTAACTCCTTGGAGTAAACCTCTACTACCTATCAACAAGCGTTGAGTGGTTAATAAGAGAACTCATTCCAGAAACCATCTTTGAGAAGACATGAACGATTATCCAAGGGAATAACAATCATGAAAGTACCAGATTCTCAGAATTCTCAGTGTTTTGGCAAAAGGAATAGAGTAGCACTCTTCCTCTAGAAGCTATGTCTTCTCCTTGTACATAAGCTGTTCCAATACATAACAGGGTCTCATTTTCATTTGTGGTTGTATTCTGAAGAGAAGAGCAAAAGTGAAGATTAGTTAAATTTACAATTACTTAACAAGATGAGTTCATTTGTGTGCAACAATATGAATAACTCTAACAGATAATTTTTTAGCTTACAGATAATGTAACCACACGAACAGTGAGAGCATTCTCAAAGGTTTGCATTGGAATAGATGCCTTAGTTTCCCATTGTCCACCAGATTTCTCTGGCTCCAAGATGCGAACCTCAAATTCTTCAACAGTGTAGGTTTTCTGAATATCTTCAGCATTCCCATCCTGATCAGGCTGATGAGCAATATCCAGGTCCATCAGTGAAGAAATGACCTGATTTACCGATTTAACAACCTGCAGAAACAGTAAAAAAGATGAAAACGGAAAATAACAATAAATACTGGTAACAAGCAATAGTAAATATATGTACTGCAATTGATTACTATCCACGAACAACATCGTCAACGACAACATGCCTTATTTTCATAGAAAATGAAATTCAACATTTCTTTTGTTTCTTGAAGAAGTATGTAAACTCATATCAAAGTAAAGCAAAACTTTAGTGCCACTCTGCGATGAACATGTAATGTTGATGAAGACAATAAACAGATAATTTAGGGATATTAGTTTACTTGATATTAAGCTCAGTTAACAAATATAGGGTTTTCTATATTTGTAGTTTAAGCACATGTTTTTCTAGAAGGGAAAAGTATGGCAAACACTGTCATTAGTCCTCGAAATTTATTACCAAAATTGAAGGCTTCCTATAAAAGAGGACACAATTAAAGACTGGTTACATCAGACAACCAACTACAAGTGTCCAACCCCACTTTTTATCAATGATTTAGCATAACATGTAAACATATCAATGCTCTCCTTAAAAAAATATATCCATTGAATCCGAATAGCCCAAAGATATGCCATTAGAATTTCCTTCTAATATCATCAAAGAAGACTATACAATATAAGTACAGATTTAAGTGGTATTAAAGAACTTACTGGTACTGATACGATAAGTGGATAGAGATTCTTTTCTGCATAGTATGTGACCTGATGTGGAGTACCCCTCAGAGGGATCTGATAAAACAAAGGCATAAGTCATTTATAAATGAAAGCATGCTAGAAAGAAAGGAATAACTTAATAAGGCATCACCTTCTTCACTGGCCAGTAATTATCATAGTTGCATAGAGATGGAAGCTGACAGATCTTCAAATAACCCTAAGAAATGAATAAGATTTTTCAGTTTCTGTTAGCATATCTTCATGGACAAAGTGAAGTAATCATGCATTCATGTACAAACTTCATACCTGCGACGTAACATATATAAGCCCATGATTACAATTAACATTGTGAAGAACAGTGAATGCCACTATGGAACCATCACAGAGCTGCACAATAAGAAATTTGTCTATGACGGAGGTTATCAATTCCTTAGATGTGATGAGCAGAATTAATGCAATGCATTCAACCCAGAGTAAATGATGAATGTTAAGTGCTAAAAATCAAAATAATACGTATTTTAGTCAGTGGAAAACGTCGGTAACAATGGTTGTGTTCCAAAGTGTAGTATACTTGTACAGCTTAGCAATGCATTCATCAGAATTTTCTTGCAACAACATAAAAGTTCTGGAAACATATTCCTCATGCTTACTACAAAGTACAAATGAAGCTGAGAAGTTATATGCTGCATACCTGTGGATGGACCCGAAGTCGTTCTCTGCAAAGCATAAACCATGATGGTCTTGATCCAGCAAGGAATAAACCTTGATGACCTCCAACATTCTTAAATATTGTGATTCTTGGCCTTGCAGCAAGACTTGAAGTTTCTTCTCTTGCAGTGATGTCAACAAATACACGAACAAATCTCAAATTCCAAAGCCGTGAGGTGCTTATATTACTAAGCTCAACAGAAACATCAGCAGAAACTGCATCTTCAGATTTTGATGTACTCTCCAAGCGCTCAAATAAGTAAGCGTGATAACATAGCATTGTTCCATCACTTAGGATTCCAAAAAGAAAAGGCCGACTATGTTGCCCGCTCCATCTTTGCATAGCTAACTCAACAACCTTCATATTCTGTACTTGTTCTTTTCTCAACTGCCCATTCAATTCATTTAAAGTTTTCTTCGTCCGAGTTAAATGCCCCCTATGATATTTATCTATGAGATGACTGCTCCCAGAAATGAAATTATCCACAGAGTAAACACATCTAAAATTAGGGACATCAAAGATTTCAAGTGTGCCACTTTCGTAGCAGACCAAACAATATATGTCGCCCTGATCATTGTACGATCCATCATGTCCATCAACTGGTTCCACAACTCCAGTGGAAAGCCAGGCATCTGTACTTGTTTTTCGAAGCCATGGATCTGGTCCTTTGTCATGATAAAGTGCACAAGCAGATATTGCTTCGTTTGAGCTTGCAAATGCAGCTGGGACATTGAGAGAGACCGTGCAGGTGGATGGATCTAAAAAGGAAAATAGAACTCTCAGCCACAAAAGGACCATCAGCAGTATGAGAATGAAACTACAATGATCAACATTGACACCTCAAATTCCCGAGAATAAGCAAAGACGAGAAAGAAAACTGAAGAGCCATTAACATCAGCTAGTCTAAGTAACTAAAGATGTGGATATCGAGTACTAAACAGAAATAAAACAAACTCCAACAAGATATGTTATAACAGGAAGCAGTACCTCCAACAAGAAGCTGTATACTTCCATCAGTCATTTTGAGCAATACATAAGGATCGGCGATGGAAACAGATGCCACCATTGATGAATCAGAATTTGAACTAGAGTCGGGATTATGCACACCAAAAGTCAACTCTTGAGTCATGTATGAACCATCAAGAATACGAGCACCACGTGAAAAGATTTGCACAACTCGACGCCTGGTATAAACTTGTATTAGCTAGGATGAGTCCATACAAAGATTTCCTAATGCTTATAAAGCTATAAATATGCAAGAAACTGAAATAGTTGCTCAACAAATACTCAGAAACTTGACCACGAAACTAAATGAAAACAATCAAGGGTTATTGCTCAAAGAACATGATAGAAAGAATAATATTGCAAACAAGGACAATATTCATACAGGACATTACTACTAAGAAATGCAGTATAGCTGAAAATACAACACTGGAATGTTCAGAAAGAGAGTCTATTTCTGCAGGGCAGGAGCATCCCATTGTACACGATTATACAAATAATGAGGCCTCTACTACTTAAACAAATCCAGTCTTACTAAAGATATTGTTGATATATAAGATCATAACATAGGTAAATGTACAATAAAATTTTAGATTTGCAATACAAGTCTTTCATGCTGACAAAGAGTACATGACAGATATTTTCATGTGAACTGCATGACAAACAAATAAGAACATTTTGAGATAACAGGTTGTGATAAACATCAAATGTTTCACAGTAGTTAACTCGTCAAACAAAATCACGAAAGACAAAAAAACAAGGTATTCAATGTCATTCACGTGAAAGTGAATTACCCATAAATATTTCAATAAGGGGCTATCAGAAGCAATATTACAGAACATTTTTTTCTTATCTCAAAGAAAATATTTCATTTTGAGAAGTTCACCTTCCAAACAAGTTTCCTGCAGCCAGTGTACTTCCTTGGACAAAATAGTCAACAGTTTCAGTAACCTCACCAAGATCATCAGCTGTCTCAAGAACCTACGCAGAAAGATTTAAATAGATAAAATGTTTACAAGAGAAACATATATAACAATATAACCCTACAGTAAGAAGCACATAATAGGTGCATTTTACCCAAACAAAAAAAAACAAAATAAAATTACAAATGACCAACTGAGGAATTAAAATAAAAAAAAACAAAAAGGAGTGAGTGGAAAGGCTGTCTAGATTTATGAGAGACCACCTATTTGTAGAGAGGAAACATGCTAGGCTAGAGAAATAAACAACCACATCTTTCTTTTTTTCTTTTGGGGATGAAACAAGTCAGTTTTTTTTACCTGCAGATTATAACAGACACAAGATCCAAACGATTTAAGGATTGCAAAACAAATGAAAAAAATTAGTATTCCCAGGATCTATTCTCCAAGATTTTAAGAAAGAATAATACAACTTGATCGTGGCATGAAAAGTTTCTATTCTTCAATTTACAGTATATCTTTATGTTAAGAATATAAATATAAAGATGTTGTTCTTCCTATGGGCTTAAGCTTTTAGGATTGTTGGTAGCACATCAAATTTAACATGGTATCAGAGCTAGAGGTCCCGAGTTCGAACCTCGACATTGCTCGTATTAAAGATTAATTTCCTCCCTTAGTTGTCCACGTGTTGGGCTTTGGGCTGGACCAAAGTTGTCAGCGGCCCACACGTGAGGGGGAGTGTTAAGAATATAAATATAAAGATGTTGCTCTTCCTATGGGCTTAAGCTTTTAGGATTGTTGGTAGCACATCAAATTTAACACTTTAGGTTTCAATATAATTTTTTTAAGCAGATTTACTTTTACTTTAAGAAATATCTCATAATTGATCAATTCGGTCAGGTTTTTCTCTTACTAATAAATCCAACATTTTCTTGAAGGCAACAAACAAATTAAACCTTTTTTTAGAGAATAAATACTAAAAATCGAGTTAATTCCAAATAAGGCCATGGTTTCATGAAAAAGAAATACCAATAGAACTGACCTTTTTTAGAGGGAAAATAATGACTGTCAATTTATAAAGCCATCCACTATTATTAATGGATGATCATGCATATGTATGCCTCACGGAGAAATACAATGCAACTTTATGTTGTGTCAAATAAGTCTCCGTGTCTAAAACATTGTGATGGCACCAGATACAATATTTTGTAACTAGTACCTATTTCTTTAAAGTTGCAGTCATTTCCTAAAAATTGTAGAACTGACTTATGAAACACCTTGTTTTGTATAGCTCAAATTTAACATTAGAATGACAATTCTATGTTTAGTTGAAATGTACTTTAGATAAAGAGTTGCAATAAGCTTTATAGGTTGTCCCATATTTGTATGAGCAACATCACAATATCGACCAGATAAAATCAGACATGTCTTTTATCTGGTGAAAGTGAGTCATTGATTTGTCAAGCACATGTAACCAAAAAAAAAAGAAAAAAGAAAAGACAATTCATGTGGCTGAACTTCCTAAGTTGATACTAAATGTGGAGACTGGTGGAAAGGTTATATACATCCATATTATTTGGATCAATATTACATAAGGAAGAGGGATCCTTGTCCTCTCTCTACCAGCCCTCCTCTTCACTAACCATCATCAAGAATACTTGACATGGTGCAGCAAAATAAGTTCCAACTCCCTTCATTTACCATTTTGGTATATCACTTGGTTCCAATTCTTTTACTGCTATCTTTTTCAATTTTCTTCTCCATTATTTTTTTGACTTTCAAGTACCATAGAAATGACATAACACAACATTCAGCATTTATCATCCATACAGTGACATATAAATCTATATTGCCATCATTCTATGAATCTGATATCAATATGCATTTGAGATATTGCAACTGATGATGCATAGGAGGAAGCAAAAAGATTCCAACAGCACTAACACATAAACTCAGATACAGTAGATAAGAAAATTGTTTCTTATTCTAATCCTATATAACAATCTCTTTATACACAAGACAGATGTTATCTCAAGAGAATAATAAAATAGTTGAGATGAAAAATTCAGCTTTAGAAGTCAAACCTCATGTTAGTACTACATTAATAGGAACAAATAAGTAATCAATCAGCATACCATTGTTCGACTCTCCAGGCTTATTATCAGATAGGCATGATATTCATCATCTTCTGTCAATGCTTTTGAAGAGTCAGTTGTATGGCTACGTGAACTCTTATGGTACACAGTCCAAATACCTCTGCAACCAGGTAATTCGACCTGCAAATCAAACACATAACTAAAACTACCAAATTAAAGCATCATAAGAATTACAACAGGATAAGATTCATTTATATATAGCGAATGGCATTTTCATTAGGATTAAAAATTTCTTCCCTTCCCATACTTGAAAGACCCATTTAGGATTATTATACTTTCAGGATAGTTAGCAACTTGTTAGCAACTTGTTAGAATATAATTGAAGAGATTCAAATTTTTAGAATTTTCGCCTTCTGAATCAGAGTAGAATCTAAAATAAAGTATGATTGGAATTCATGATAATACATATATCTTTACAGACTTTCATTAGAAGTCACCAATTTTTTACTTTTGTCCCAACTCCATTGGAACTTTTGTTTTAACCAAAATTTTACAAACTTTTTTTTTCATCAAACCTATTGTGCATGAATTTTATATTAAAAGATTAATTTATTATGGTACTGCCACATCAGCAAAGAAGTTCCCAGTGGCACTTTCACATAATATTGAAGTAAAAAAGAGAAAATATGTCTCGAAATGAAGTTACATGACTAAAAAAAGGAAAGAGAATGTGTAATAATTTTTTTTCTCACCTGATGCTGATGTAGCAGTGTCATATTGGCACTTCTTTGCCAATGTATTTAGGAAGATAAACTTCTTTGTGCGTGTGGAAGTGCTATCTCATATAGCATATAAAATTTTCTAAAAAAATTATATGGTATATAAAAATTTAAAATAAACAAAGAATTAAAATGAATGACTTTTTGGTTCAAGATACATAGTTCGTGATACTCAAGAAAACATTTTTCTGAAGCGGGGAAAGGATGACTAAAAGACCTGGGTAGTCTTCCACTTTGCATTAAAAATGTGGAAGATGAAACATACATGTGTCTGTAGACAAAAAAATCTTTTTTGAGGAAGAAGAGAGTAAAGATGAGTGTGTAAAAAAACAACCTCACAGCCGCATACCCCAGTCTCTAACAAAATAGGATGAATGAAATACGATGTTCAGTATTGCAATAGGATAGACATCAAACATTGGGAGATGTCTATGGTTTGAGGTATTAATTAAGCTATAATAGGTAAGATGAGTAGGAATTAACCGAGCCACAATAAGTGGTACCGATAAAATGATTTATGGAAGATGTCATGACCAGCTTACTAAACTGAGACAAACCCGAACCATTTTGTGTAGAATTTGGTCTTATTAAATTAGGAATCCTAGAATTTTAGTTAAACATGTTAGGAGTCTTTAGAGTCCTATTGATACTATGATTCTAGCCTCTGGAATTCTATATAAGTCCATGTGTTGGGGCTAATCAATTCATTGAATGTTGAATCAACAAAAAAGGCATCTTATTTAGAACCTTAGGTTCTCGTTTATTTGCCTGATATGTCTACTGCATGATTATATTTGAAGGTTGATTGCTTCGGCCAATGTTGTGTTGCATGATCATCAGTGCATGTCAGCCTGAAATTTAAGATTTCGGATTGTTTTGAGATCAACATTATTATTTATGTTCTCGTCACACCACTTTTTGTTGGGATTAAGGAATGGGAGATCTCAGTTAGTAGGTCGCCAATACCCCAAACATCTAAAACAGCAAGGGTGGTTCCATCTCCCACTTGATAGAGATAGAATCCAACATAAAGCAGCAAAGGGTGCTCATGGGAGGAGTTCCAAATTAGAATATAGTAGGAGAATAAATTATACCTATATCAACAGGGGTCGAAGGCAGTTGGTGGAGGCAGGGACAACTGTGATCCTTTGAGAAGTGTGCTATGAAGTTATGACCTATGGTGTTACTGGTGTTAAGGGAATTTTTTACGAAAAATAAACTTATATTGTGTCTCTCTTTTTTCGGATACATATTATACCGTGTCTTATGCAGGAACCAACCTTTGTATCAAAGGATTCTGTATAAACTTTAATATTTTCCTTTGACAAATCAGAGAATGGCTGTGAGGTTGTGCAACCATCCAATTTGATTTATTAATGAAGATCTATTGTAATGCTTGTGGAGAACTATGTACAATAGAGAAGATTAGAAAAAGTTCAAATCCCCACCCACTCTTGAAACATCAATTTTGCAAAAGAAGATGGCTGCAGGAATCTGGTTGATTAATAGTAACACTGATTGACAAATAGAAGAAGACAAACAAAGTCACCAGCAATATAGTACCATGAAGCTATGTATCACTACGATATTGCCATGATGCCGCGAACCAACATCATCTTTCAGTGGTACTTAAAATTTTCTTAGTTCCAACTTAGTGGCAACAGTACATAAAGACTCTAGCATGTCATAGCCATGAAACAAACTTGTTTAAGGAAAAGGATGGATACCTCAGTGATCAACTCAGGCCTGATAGATTGTTGTAATATGCTAACAGCTCCATTTTTTCCATGGCCAGAACAACATACCTATAAATAAACCACAAAGATTAAAAAAACTGTATTACAAATATCGCAGCCAAAATAATAAACAGAAAAAGTAGCATTAATGTTTTTCAAAACTTAGAAGGATGACTATGAAGGATGGGAAAAGTAACATTAATGTTACAATGAAAAGATAGATCTAAGCAAGATAGAGGCAAAAAGAGCAGCAGGCAACATTACCAGGAACATCATCACAATGGCTAGTCATCAAGATCTGACCTACTTCAATTCAACCACTCTCGACACATCATCAAACATTTAATTGTTTGTTACTGGACTATCTCCTACTGAACTGTCAAGCTCCCATCATTAAAATCGACCTCCAAAAATCCCCATCTTTACTGACTGGCTCTTTTCCAATTCTTATCATGAAGGGTGTGAGGTAGTATTAAGGTTCCTTCTCGTGTGGGTGTGAAAGGTTTGGTATCCACTTTAAGGATATTGGGTACAAAATCCTAGATGGGATCTAGGAGGGACAAGGAACTACACCATAACGTTCTACTGGTTCTAAACTTCTAATATTGAGATATATAATCCAAGTCATCTACCTCATTCAAGAAGTTCGACCACAATAATTGCATAAGCGCATCATTTTTCTCCAATTACTTGTCTAAGACATAGAGCTAATATTTAATGAACTAACTAATTGGCATTGGAAGTTGTTAAGATTTGCCTCAATATTGATCAACTTGGTTGAATTTCTTGAAAGGAATGCAGTCTTGCAAAATGTTTCTGAGATAACACATGATAGTACAAGTATATTTTTACAAATGAATCGTTTCAGTGGGTTACAAATTGTTTCAGTGGGAACAGAGTTGAGAGATATAGCTCTTTTTTTCAGTTACAATAGATATAGCTTTTTGTTAGTAACAAACAATATACAGCATAAGGGTTTGCTAACTGACATATAAACTGTACTGTCAATTAAGTACTCTTGCATCAAATTCAAAACCAATTGGATTCAGCTTAGGATATGACTAAATGAAGAATTGAAATACTAAATTCACCAGCTCATAATTGCTTTGTCTAGCAGGTCCTGTTGCGTTTGGATCTGCGTTTATTCTTAAACCATATGAGAAGTCCTTCAGTGGACCAATGTTAATCATTGAATCTCGAACTGCAAATGTAAACATTTTCTGTAGAAAAAAATATGATAAATGTTACCACTAAAAAAAATTATAAACATTAATGCTAGACCGGATAATGATGCTTAAGTACACATCTAGAATACCAAAGAAACATGTAAATCTACACAATGATAAGCACAATTGTATTTTTTGAGAAAGATGACGAGCAAACAAGAATGCCTTTGCACGTGTACAAGATGACAAGATCCCTTGCTCACACAAACATGACAGATACGGATCTTACAAAAATGATGTACATTTACACAAGGAACTACTTGAAAAACAGGTATCTACGTCAGTATAGGGAGCACCAGATCATGGGTGACCCTCTTTTTTCTTACTCCAAGCAACTGTTTTTTTTAATGTGGATGCCTTGGCGATATCCAATTCCTAGTATGCCATTTTGGTATTTTCTTTGTCTGTTCATCACATTTCAATTATGATAGAGTAGTAATCATCCAATAATATGTTCAGGATGCTCAATCTAATTGAAGGGTTATTGTTGAAGGCAGAACAGATTGGTATAGTTGTGAAACATTTAGATATTTCTTTAGCATGCATATTAACTAATGTGAAGTCCACATTCATTCGCTTTGACATGTAACTGGGGTAAGGATGCACAATAATAACGTGAAGTCTATTTTTTTTTTTTGTGGTAACATATGTGAGGTCTATTTTTTTTCATGAGCTTTGACATGAACTGGGGTAAGGACACTAAATGTGCCACAAGCTCAGGACGCCTATCAATTCACTACCTCCAAAACATTTTGAGCTACCACTGAAGATTTGGACATCGGTTGTTGAAAACGTTGAAAATTGATCGAAAGGATAGTCTCAAGCTCCTATGTCAAGGTAGATGTCTAGTCCTTTTTGAGATCTAATTTATTACACTACCCACTTGTCATATGTTTCTTCTATTTTGGGGGAGAAGAAAGGATGCATAATGATGATGTCAGCATCCACATCCTGTTGCAGGTGGAATGATTAATTGATGTATCGAGCAAAAGAGTCCTTTGGCAAAATGGTGGAACAAAGACACCCTGGGGTACACGCAGTGGCTTAGATGTTTAAAAACCAGTACGTGAGGGTGGTTTGGTCATTCTCAACTTTAGGATAATGAATGATCTCTCTCCTAATCAAGTGCCACATGACAGGATCCCCAATGGATGTTTGGAGAGCTTAATCTTTCTCATCTTATACAAAAGAAATTATTGGAAGTCCCAATGTATAAGGGTGACATGACTCGTACTCACACACCTTCATCTTTTGAGACAGATTTTGCTCGAGCGACATGACACAAGGTGTGGTTGGTTTTCATTCTAGACGACGAAGAGCTAAACAACTGTTCTATGAGTGATTTGCTTACAAAGGAATGCATCATTTTCAGTTGAGAGAGATGCTATGTTGGAAATATTACACATTTGCTTTTGCACTTCTTAGGGAGTGGAGTGAGTACTTGTGAGCTCCCCTTTTTTGGTATTGGGAGGAGTGCCTATTTCTTTTGGGTGGCGGGATGCTTTTTCTTTTGGGAAATACCGCATTACATACACAGTTGCATTTATCATTTTTACATAATATACATGAGGGGGTAAAGGATTGTTACCACTTATAGCCATCCATTATATTAATGATAGTTGTGTTACATGTAATTACAATGTACAGTCATCATCTCATCCACTCTCCCACAAAGAACTCTGCTAATGCCACTATATTCTCAAAATAACAACCTCTAGTATGCATCCATTTCGTCAGACCCATATGGACCACAAAGGATGAGTGGTGCCGCCTGACGACCTTTTGATACATAAACTCGAACTTGTCGATCTGGACTACAAAATCTGAACGACCTCCAGAGAGAATCAATCCAAAGACAACTTGACTGAACCCATACTGCTCTAGCCACCCAACATTCAAAGAAGAGATGGTTGATGCTCTCTTCATGTGAGTCACAAATCACATAAGATGCGCCCACCTCCAGAGTCCATCTAAATATGTAGATCAAGTTGATATTCTCCACCGTAATCCATGGATACCTAAAATAGCTTTTAGCCACCATTTCCCCTTTAAAGAAGTACAATTAGGCCCGACCTCCTGAGGATTACACTATTTGGCATGATCATTCTTCACCCCATGGGTTTTTGACGTCAGTTTAGTTTTTCTTTTTTTTAAGATTTTCGGCACCAATTATCCAGCAACTATTTGGTTGGCCATGGATAAATATGCCTCTATCTCAGCAAGTTGGCCAAGTTTAAAGGATGTTCTCATGGTACTTGGACACTTAGATTCAGTCTACACTCCCAGAAAGAGATTTCAATAGCTGCTCTTCCTGATGCAGATGATTTTCAGGTTACATCCGAATAACTTTACTTCCTGTCGTCTGGGTGCCAGCCTCAAGACTTTTTCATGCTCATATGATCTGTACATTCTTCTGGACAACAGAACATGCAGGGCGATGTACAAATGGACTACATGTTAATATGAAGAATAAGGCATATGGAGGATTAGATTCTTGTTATGGATATCCCAAAGGAAGGTTACTGACTAGCACAGAGCGAAACCAATGCCTACAGCAAAATTATATTATGGCAGCACCAAATGTTCAGAGCCATCAACTGAAAATGGAATTTTGGATCACCATATCAAATAAGACATCAGTATTCAAGAGTAAAACATATTAAGCTAGATCGGTTCAATTATCATTGAAGATGGCATTAGAATCATCAAGGACCAAAACTTTTAAGAACTAAGATTTTCTTGTAAGAAAATAACTTAAAAAAATCCCAGTGAAATGATCAACTAACTTGCAGTTTCTTCCAAAACATGATTTAAAGTAAGCATCCGACTCTTGAAATCCAAGAATATTTAAGACATTATGTGATAGCATGACATTGCAAGAGTAGTTAAGCAACACAAAAGGCATATTGTATGATTCTAACAATATTAACGAACACGCAGTGGCGCGATAGTGCATACCTGCGATGTCTCTGTGTTATTTGGTGTTGTCGAGTATAAAGATAGCTCTTCGCCACTTGCACCCTCTTGTAAAGTATCAGATGATGATCTGCGTAAACGTTTTGTCAAGGGCCCCTCACTTTCGGTATCAGCAACCTATGTAGGAAAAATGGATTGACAGGGATTTTTTTTAAATTGTAGAAACACATCCAACAAAGTGCATCACTTTCTCCAACATAACCAAATGAAGAAATATATTTGTTCAGAAAAACTAAATAGTTCAATACTCAATGTGATGCAAATTGGATTCAGATTAATATATTATGATAGCAGAGATATAGATAGATCAAACTATATAGTTTGATGTAACAATTCTACAAGAGTGATTTTTGTCCAAACAAATTTGAGTGCCCTAGCCGGTTTATGGCTCATTAAGACATGAATGGATATCTTTCCAGACATGGAAGGGATATGCTATGTTATGAGCTTGATATCAAGTTTATGCTATGTCGGATTTGATCGCACTATTTTATGATTGCTATCGACATTTGCTACACTTTGAATATGTGCTTTTATCGTGATCTACCCTTGTAGTTTTGAATCTAGTCAGCAAGTATTTGTTTGCCCTTACAGAGTGGGTTTTCTTTTTTTTCTGTAAAGAGAAAGGATACAGAGTGGGTTTTCAACTCATTAACAGAACATAAGTCCACTTTTATGGGGTACCATTGACGAGGACGCCACACTCTTTTCTCTTAGTTGCTTTATGGCCATCCAAGTGCGGTGAGTTGGAATGTGCTAAGTCCTCACTTGGAACTTTGGCACTACTTCAAGAGTAGTAGCTAGAGTCAGCAGCTTGAATCAATTGCAAGCTCTGGGACACCAGCAATAAGTATGTACTTTATTTTAGCTGTCAATGGCCATATGGAAATCATGATTGATTGCTCGAGCAAAAAAGACAAGAGCAATCACTCCAAACGCAAGTGGTTTCTACCTCATATAATTCTTGTTTTGTAGAGAAATTCCCAGACTATTAAGGGTGTCAGAGCATCTAGAATCTTTCAAGCAACAATATGTAGATCATGAATAAACAAATATCACCAAGTAACAAGCAGTTTTATCTTGCAAAACCAATAATGAAATGTCCAACTACATACACAAAAATGTAATAAAACATCTACATACACACCTCCTCTTTCATGTTTGTAGAAGTTAGAGTGGATGTCGTTGTACTATATTGAACAAGAAGACTATCTCCCAACCTACTACCAAGGAAGAAAAAAGAATTTCCAATAGTTGTGATGTCCTTGCAAAGTAAGATAAACAAAAGTCAATGAAACAATATATAATTAGAATATGAAGTATAAGACAGGAAGTGTAAGAAGATTCTATGTACCGAAGTCAATACTGAAGCTTTTGACTTCATAAGATCAAGTCTTTGTACTACTCTGCAATGAAAATTCAGAGATGATTCAGGAAGCTTCTACATTTAGAATGACATTGCAAAGATACTGGAAGATGACTAACTTTGTAGCTTAAGAAAGCAAGGGAAATACTGATGGCTACAAATCCCTAAAGAAGCTAATCTCTTTGGAGAGTTACAACCTAGAGGATGATAAGCATGATAGAAGTAAAATGGCATTGATGCAAAGAAATATCAAAATTAAATGCAAAAGATGAAAGATAAATACCTCCCATCATAAATAAGTGTTAGCAAAAGCAATTCTCCAGTTTTTGATGAAAACAATGCAACGTCATGTGACAACCACGTTGCATTTGCTGCGTCAAGCTCTATGGAGAACTTTGATTTTGGCATTTCCACACTGAAATTTATATCCAAGTAGGAAGCATTCAATCAATCTTTTAGATTAGATGAAATGGAACTAAGAAAAACTTAGAATGACAAGGGTAAGTTTATAACAAAAAGCCCAAACTTCCGCATTAGTTGCAGATTTAGCCTAAACTTTTGTTTTTTTATTTTGTCTAAACAATCACCAACATTTAAATTAGTTACAATTCTAACATCTGCATAATTCGTTAAAATAAAACTTAAATGTTGACTCGACAATTGTCATGCATATAATTGAATACTATGTCACCAACTCACTATTTTCTCACCCATTACATCTAAATATTAATATTATTTTAGATATATACCTTAAATTTTGGTTGATCTTATATAATGTAAGAGACACATAAAATATCGATGCTTAAAATTAAAAAGATCGTAATATGTTATTTAATTATCCAAGTGGCAAATGTTAAATCAATATTTAACTTTTTCGTGAACAAAAACATATTGATAAGCCAAATCTGGAATCAATTTAAAAGTTTGTAATTTTCTAGATAAAAATAAAAGTTTAGGCTAGATCCGCAATAAATATAGAAGTAAGTTCTTTGGTACAATTTACCCGCATAGAAATATGCACAAAAAAATCTCAAAACATGAATTATGCAGAAAAACAAAGTTGTTACATCAGGAAAAAAATAGAGGATGTGAAGCCACCAAAACAAGAGCTTATTCCTAGCTTACTATCTGCAGAAAGCACATGGCCACAACTTAAACTTACAGGTGTCTAGATCTATAGCCAATACTTTGAATTCATCTTGTCAATCAAATGATCATATAAAGGAGAAATCAGTGGTGACCTTTGACATAAACAATTTTTTTTGAGGTAAAGGACCAGACTTTTATTGATAGATGCTGTTGAAACGTAATTATGGAGTCATAACTTTACACTGGAACTAAGCCACTCAAAATGGTAATATGTGACAAGGTGAAAGAAATAAGGCATGTCATTAGAAAAGAAAAGCTAATTTGAAACCTTTTTCCGTTAAAGGCTGAGTCAGAAAAGCTCAATTCAAGCCATGAGAAAAAAAAGGCTACTAAAGATTGATAATGAACCTGTTTTCTGCTGAAACAGCGAAACTGTTGAGGGCAAGCGAACAAGATGCAGACTGAAAAGATTAACAAACAAATCCAAGTAAGGTTGCAAACTGATGAAAGTACCAAATAAGGGAAGGCAAAATCAGATTAATCAGAAGTTCAGAACGAACTCAATGACCTGACTGTGATAATGAATAGAATTGGCACAAATAACAATCACACCACCAATAGGAGATGGTACGGCAAGAACTTTGTAAGCATCATGTGGAATATTCTGCAAGCAAGAAATAGAATTTTAGGGAGAATTTTCAACTTGTTACAGTTATAAATCAGAATAGCCTGGTCTCACTAAAAAAGAAATCAGAATTGCCCAATGACAAACCAAGTCAATGCAGTTCTAAGATAAAGTGACTGCAACCAGTACAAACTAATATAGTACACTTTTGCCTTTCCACACACATGTACGTCCTTCTGATTTTATATATATGCAGATGACTAGCATCTCCTAGCCATCCTTTTACCCCTAAAAAGAAATACAGTACAGTTCAAAATCATTCATAAGATCAAGGAAAAGACCCAGGGAGGTGAAACGCAGCATGTAAAATGAGATGGCAACCAAGAGGCGGATTGGCTATCAAGGCACACAACTCAGCCTTAGCGTTGTGCCCAGATAAGTTTTCACGCATCTGGCGTCCTCTCACAGGAGGCGACTATAACATTAATGTACGCTTCGGGGCCTTGGCCCCCTTCATGTACCCAAAAAAGATCAAAATACCTAATTATAGAAACTAATTCAGTATAGCTCAAAAGCCAAAACAATTCTACAGTACAAAATGCAGATGTCCAAGAATCATAAAATTCATACCTAAAATTGGAAATGACACAACAAAAGGCACATTAAACTAATTAGATATGGTCACATAGACATACCAGAATCTGGCATATCTGTGTATACATTTTTAGAAGTAACCTTATTCATGTCCCAGTTTCCAGCAAAAAAAGAGTCTTGTTTTTTTAGAGGGGAAAAAAGTCTTGTTTAACTACTCAGTGACCTACTTTTTTCTTCTTTTTTTCTGAAAAGTAATGAGTGACTTAATTGCCAACATTTTATCAGCAAGGTTGATTACAAAATGGCTACGGACTTTTTGGAGGAGCTGAGTAGTATTCATTTAGTTCAACAAGATATTCCTGGATATGATACCACTTATTAACTACATGATCTACATACGTGCACATTTGTGAAACCTGAAGGTTACAACATTTTTTACGAAAGATTAAAGCATTATCCCCAATGGCTTTAGAGGGGACGGATGGGTGTGTGGTCTATTATGTGTTTCTCAGCTCATCTGGCATATGCTCATCTCCTACCCACGAGTGTAGAAGTCGATAACCACTTCTTGACAGATTGCATATTCATCTGGAGGACCCACACACTTAAAAGTCAGGATTTTCACCTAGCTTCTTAGGCGTGGTTGGGTTCTTACCAGAGTGTATCACACGAGATGGGCTCCTGACTCCAATACCACATGTACTTCATGAGGCTGCCGAGGAGAATTTTACCCACTTGTTCTTCAAGTACACTGTCATGCAAGAGGTCTGGCAGTGGACATTCTCAAGAGATTTAAACACATAGTCAACCATATCCTTTGGATCACATAGTAGGTCATCGCAACACATCCCCCCACCAAGCATTTCCCATGTACAACTATGGCGGCCTTATGGACGATTTGGCTCAGCATATCATAATACTCAGAGGAGAGAGATGCACATTAAGAATATTGTACATCATATCCATCTTTTTACTACTAGAGTGGAGTCAGATTTTGTGATTCTTCGGAACCCAGCTCTATGTCTTTCGCCTTTAACTCTGACACACATGTATACCTTTTAGAATATGATAAATGTATAAACATGGATGACTAGCCTTTTTTCCTTTTACCCCCTCCAAAAAATATTCATTTATAAAATCAAATTTCGCACATAGCATACACAATCTGAACATTTTCATTGATTAAATTCAATTACATTGACGTTTCTTACCCAAATTTACATATATTTTCCTCACATTTTACACATCATCTTTATTTTCATACGTCAAGAAAGCAAATGGATGAAATTTACCAAAATTGTGTAGTCATCATTTCCCCTCCCAAAAAAAATAATCATATTAAATACACTTTAAAAGGTCAAACATGACATGGCCCTTTTGGCGTTTTTTTTTACGCCAAAAGGGTCATGTCATGTTTGACCTTTTGGCGTATTTTTTTTACGCCAAAAGGGCCATGTCATGTTTGACCTTTGGCGTATTAATAAATGGTTTTGGATGATTAACACCCTGATTAATCATCCTTTTTCCCTCTCGAAAATGGTACATGCATAATTTTATGATTTTAACTTTCAAGTATATTTTCTGGAATCTTTTTACTCATTACCAAATGAAAATAAAGGTAAAAGTGGAACTGGATAAAATGAAAAGTTAAACATTAGAGTCTTATGGTGAAGTGTTTAAATTAGATAGTTCAGGGAGTAAATGACCATTTTTATAGTTTAAGGGGAAGCGGGAAAAAGTTGTTTTAGAAGGGAAATGATGGTCGAGTGCCTTCTCAGAAAAAAAAGGGATGCAAGAGTGGGAAAAAGGTAATGGAAATGAACCCCAAGATTTAACAAGACACAATGATAAATATTGTATGATTACTGCTTTGGGCAAGAATACCTAGAAAATGATCACAAAATATTATAATGCATCATAGTATCCATGGACAATATGGAAAGTGCAACCCAAAAGATTTTTAAATTAAAAATATTTTTTCAACCAAAAGCAGATATTATTAGGAAAAAAAATGAGAATATTTGATATGTTCTGCGTATTCAATTTGAGAAACCATAAACATTTTAAAACACGTACAAAATGAAAGACTTCAATGGTATTTCTCAGCATTGGCAATAAGGAAAAACTATGATATAACATCTTCAGCAGTCTTTGACGACATTGTGATTACAATGTAACAGCTCAATCTTTTAGGAAGAATAAAAATGCTATGTAGACTTATCAAAAAAGAATGCTATGTAGACAATATTGTGTATCACTCATCTTTTTTATCAAGAGGAATATTGATGTGTGAGTGTGTGATCATCTAGTTTAGGCACACAAAACATTGTATATCCTTGCTACTTTTTAATGCAAATGGATGAGTGCTAAAAGCTAAGCAGTCATTGTATCCTTTTTCAGGAAAAAAGGAACTTATTCAGCAACTAACTTATTCAAATCTGGTCGATCCAAGTCTTGTTTGCATCACAGCAAAAGAATAAAAGTATACATTTACAAAATCTAATGAAGATATGGATGGTTAACAACTTTGGTTAACCATCCTTTTGTTCCTTCAAAAAATAAAAAATAAAAGTATACATTGAAGGAATCAGAAAGGAGATTGCCATAAATAAATTAGAAAGATTGAATAAATATATCCTGGATTTATGTCAGAAAATACTATAGGCTAAAAGAGTTGGACAGTTTGCCATTTTTTTATAGAAAGGAAAGATATTGTTCTAGCTTTAACTATAATTAGACCTTGTTTGGCACTCCTGAAAAAGGGAAGAAAGAACGTTTTTAGCATTTGGACCAAATAAAAATGTTAGTTCTTTTATTTAGTAAACCAATTTCATAAGCCCCACTTGTTCCAAACCAAAGCTTTTACTACACTTGTTTATTTTGTCACTATCACTCCTAAAAACATGGAATGAGAAAGTTCCTTAAAGGAGGGTGATGCCATCCTTCTATGCCAGAGAGGAGCAGACATAGTAATGCCGGATTGCAATTACTATTTCATTTTTCCATTATATTATTTTTTAGATGGAAAAGATGTCTACAATTTTTGTAATCCCTTATATTTTTTAAAAAAATATCATAAAGTTTCTATACCAACCTACTAATTAGAAATTAATAGTAAATATAAAAAATTATCTCAAAAGTATATAACAATATTAAATATAAAAAATACCATCTTAATTTATCTACCGTATTTTGCATTTATCAATTACTCCACCAGCTACATCTATCAAACATTTTTTATTCAGTTCATTATTAACCAATATAAAAGCTAACCATTAGTAGTCGATCATTATTGCATGAGCAATTTTCACGATTGGTCCCCTCGCTTTGCTCGGATCCCACTTCGGTCATCCAATTTTAGTTTGTAACAAATTGATCTCCCAACATTATAACTTGTTCACCAAAAGTTCGCTTCACCTGAGATAGTAGTTTCTCGATTTCCTTTTCAGGTGTGGTAAAGCCACATAAATGGAAGGAGGTTTCACATGGAGGTGAGAGCTTTTCTTTGGAAGCCAAAGATGACTTGCATATATGCATACAAAATCCTACAGGTGGTTCTAATAATGAGGTGTTAATCTAATGTTGGATTGTATACTTATTACTTTCGTCGTTAGATGTTTTTTAATAAAACAAATTGTCTGTGAGGCTAATCATACGGCTGAATTCTTAGCAAAATATGTTAATACTTCCACTAAGTGAATTTTGGGAGGACGAGCCCCCTTAATTTTTTGTATGAGGACTTGATGGTTTTCTAATTAATAAATAGCTTGCTTCCTTTATTCAAAAAAAGGATTATTTTCGTGCGCAGACAAGCTCGCTTGTGTGCGCTAGCACCTCCACGCGCAGACGAGATCGCCTATGAGCGTGGCTCACCTCCACATGCTCAGGCGAGCTCACCTATGTGTACGGATCACCTCCACATGAGAGCTACTATGTGTGCGGGTCACCTCCGTGTGCTAGCCAACTCCCTCGTGCGCGTGTCACGAGTCATCCTTATGGCCCGCTCAAACATCAACGTTACGCACTCTGCAGCGTCACTGCACGTCCAGGACAAGCATCAAAGCCAAAGCTCCGCATCGCGCCCTGCCGCGGCGACCCGTTTTCATGGGCCACGCCCACTTTTATCAAGGGACATCGAATGAATGCCCCGAAGTTACCTTTTTGCTTTCTAGGATTTCTATGTATTTTAGCCCCATTTTGTGGGATTTCGTCAATGTTTTCGTAGGACGCCAACTAGTGGCCTAGAATAAGCATGCATAGGTAGACTTGCACCCCCCGGGCTGGTCCTCCATGCTACTCTCCGCCACTCTACCACCTGGGCCTGCTGTATATTGAGGGGAAGCATGCTAACCCTCACCCTCGTTGTAGTCTTTTGCCTTGTTTAATGAAAAGCTCTCATTTCCCAAGCAAATGTAGATGTTTTTGGTATGCATGCCTCAATAGTCGGACCGACACCCAGCATTGTGACCAAGTTCTTGAAGACGCCCTCCTCCGTATAGCAGGGCCTCCATCTTGGAGCTAAATCGAGCAAACGTTGCCTCGGTCCCCCGCGTCCCTTCTGGGATAGAATTCTGCCATCAGAGAGAGGGAGACCCAAGTACGAAATAGGTAAGCTGCATTTAGCCGTCTTTAGCTCCCTCGAACATCCTTCTGTCATCTTATCCTCCATGCCAAAGGGGATGAAAGATAACTTCAAGTGGTTAATGTAGAGGCCCAAGAAGTCCCCAGAGATATCAACAATCATAGCAATCCTTACAAATTAAAATTAGGGGACAAGTTTGTTACAAACTAAAGTTAGTTAACCAAAGTGGGATATGAGCTCAGCTAGAGGAGCATCCACAAAAATTACTCTTATTGCATCTCAAACCTACAGTCATGTAAAATAGAGCCTAACCATTTTTTTTCTTAGAGAAAGGATGACCTACTGAGCTATCTATCATTTTAAACATGTACTTAATGATGACATTGAAACCCAAAAAAGATCTCAGCTAGGAGAACTTACAGAAGCAGACCATATCATAGGATGTTGTCTTAGCATTGTGCTGATACTAAGTGCTGATAACATACATGTGTGATGCTTCCATGAGATACGTCCAGCACATGTAGGTTCTTTTTCATGAAGTATGACCATAACAGGCTCTATATAACCTGTTTCGAACAGGAAAGCATAATTACACAAGATTATAACAATGGCAGGAAAGCATAAAAAGAAATGTTAATAGTTAAGTCACCAAATATACCTTCAAAAAAAATTGATGATAGTTATTTTAATCGTGCTCAAGACATAATAATTCATGCAACAAAGAAGATTAGATAATAATAATAACAATAATAATAATAAACAAAATAATTTACACTGGAAAAAAGAAATATCAAGATCATTACAGTATGACAAAATACAGAAGTTTGTGCAACAAAACTAGCCACACTGAACCAAAGATTCTTTTTTAGAAATATATTTTTTTCTTGGTGGGGGGAGGAAATGCGTGTCAGATTCTTGTAGAAGTGCATGAAAACATAGAAATGCAGTACTCCTACTTACCACATTCATACTTTTTTCATGATGATAAATTATACCTTTCTTTATTTGCTTCTAAGTTAAAATTAGAACTTATTTTATTTGCATTTTGTATTTGAGTTTTTCAAAATGAAAACTTTAAACTTGGGTTATAAATTAATAACACTACAGTGAATCACTTCTTTCAGTTACACTCAGAAAAGGTTTCATTTCAGTTATCAAACTTTTGGTTGACTCCCATCTTTGTGAGTTCAACTCTTTTTTCCCTTTCAGAAACTTCAATTCTATGTTGTCCTAGCTAGCAGATCAGAATTTAAATGTGCATAGGAGGAAGCTGAACCATAACCTCAAACTAGTAGGAGACAAATGAAAAAATATATTTGGAAAAAAAAAAAGGATGACTAGACTGTTATGCTAGGCATCCATTTTTATTGAGCTGAAGTGGCAATATGAAAATAACTGCAACATAAGGAATTTTTCCAAGAAATAGTATGTAGAACATTTCCACATTGTTTGCACAAAATGTATATTCAACTTCATTAGTCTCATTGAAATAGATGAACAATTTTTTACTTGCCATTTATAAAAGTGAAGTCTTTGATATGCTTCATGTCTAGGTCACGTAAATTAATCGCATAAGATGACTCAATACGAATAGAAGGTGTCCCACTTGTACTAGTAGGCTCATCATCCCCAACTAATCCATGGCCAGCCTGCAAGCAAAATCATTGAAACACATTAGTTAGTCTTACATTCTAGGTTGATGCACTAGAGGCATATAAAAGACACGAGTATCCATTAAGTCTTGCATTAAATGGATTCCTAGGGAAACTAGTATTTTTATAATATCTACTGGCTACATGCCTTTAACCAATTCATATTGTTCAATAACTATGCATGATTTCCATATGAATAACGAATAGGGCCAGAAACAAGCAAGCACAGAAGGATAGCAAGGGCGTAGTTTAGATAGCTTTAACACCTGAGCAGCCTTAAGGATTATCATTTGAAGACCATATATGAGTGATCCACTACATCGCCCAAGAGGATCAGCCTTTACCACAGGCCCCCTGGCAAAAGATTCTCTGCCCCTTTTCAGGTAAAGCCAGTCCGGCCCTTCAAAGCAGTGCATAGAACTGGGGAAAGGCAGTGTCATAATGAACAAATGAAGACAAATTGATGAATATATTCTCGAAAAAAAGTGAGTGTATGAATAAAACAAATTTTGACATTAGAGAAACTTCTATTATCTTCCAAAAATAAGAGAGATATGTAATACACGTAGCTTACCTAGTACGCAACCCATGCAGTGAATCATCATACTCTAGCACAGAAATCTTTGCATCTTGGAAAGCCAACACTATTGAATCTCTCCTTTTACTATGGTCATCCACTCCAAGAGACAATATTGCCATCGACTCAACATTACCATGCAATCTAATGGTAATGAAGTTGACATTAGATCATGCCAATTAGATATTCACATTGATAAAATAAGTTAAAGCAACCACGAGGAAAAGACAAAAGAAGGTAATAACAGTTAATTAATAAAAAAATAGACATATCATACTTTTTTGTGTAAAATAAGCAAAGAACTTAATGTATTTTATATCATAATCAACAATTTGTCAAACTAGAATAAATTATATTGTTACTCAGACTTGAAGAACATAAGAATATTCTATACCTTAAAATTATTTTCTCAGAGAAATAGAGTTCTAACTAATAAATTTCTTTTTTTAGAGGTGATTATGAATAAATTCTTATCTTCTAGCTTATATGAAGTATTTTTATCCTTGATACACAAAATTGCTTGAACTTAAGAATGGAGAGAGATGTGTAGAAACAAGCTTGTTGAACTCGAGAGTCTAGGTAGAATAGTTTTTTGACACATAGAATTGTATCGTAAAGTTAGAGAGTTTATGTACCAAATAAATATAGTTATAAAATGAAAAATACTATTAACAACAAATATATCTCATTATTGAGAATCCAAAAAAAAATTAACTACATTATTTCAACTTATTAACTATTGTTTTGAACTTTATTCTTAAATATTAAGCTAAATAGTTCAATTCTTAAAATATTAAACAAGAATTCATGTAGATTCCTATAGAATTGTACAAATTTAATTACTAAAATCATAGAGTTTATGTCCTCATAAGATTCTATGTCGATTTGATTTGTTTTACCGGCCTAAAGTCTTTTACCGGCCTAAAGTCTTAAACACGTAAGAGTTTAAAAGTTGACTCGAGAGTTTAACAAGCTTGTGTGGAAACATTATTCTCCATGCTAAGGCCCTATGTTAAATGGATAGGGAATGGATAAAAAATCTTCCTCTTAATATGCACAATTGCACTTTGTTCCTCGAAATTGTATCTTTCTAATTAATGGAGTTGATTGACTACCACCTTGCTACTCATCATTTTAACTTCAAAATAAACTGCCTGAAGTTTGATAAGCAAAAGTTGGAGCAGATACCAATTCCAAGATAAAATAAACAAAACGAGATATGATGGTGTGCTTATTCTCAACTCAAGAAAATCCAAGAGAAGTAAATCTTCAACAGAAGGAAGGACATTTTGTGGCATTTAACAGTAAACTACAAACCAACATTCAAAAAATTTTAACTTGTTGAGGATTTTTCAGAGGCTCGTAATCTTTGTGCACTGAAGTGTATTAGTTAGCTGAGTTCTGGTGAAACCAGGGCAAGGTTCCTGAAGCGAAGTAGTGCAGAAAGCATATCAGACTATTCATTGCCCCTTAGGAATTAATGTCCATTGGAAAGAAATATTGCAGAAAGCATACCTGATCATGCACTCTCACTTAAGAATTAATGCCCATAGGAAAAACTGAGTTCTGTGTTCCCTATATATATAGTTCATATAATTACTAATTCAATATAAAGTTCTAGGTATCTGGATTTCAATGCAACTGCAAACCTGTTGCACAACCCTAGTTGACCAGACTCCTTGTTTAACATGTCAATTTTAAATCTAAAGCAAACACAATTTCCCTATCCAAATAGTTATCTAGAATTTGCAGCTAAGCTGCAAAATGAGGGGAATTCGGAGGTGCAGGAAATAGAACTTAGGGAGAGTAATAGAACTACAGCTAATCAGGAATGCGAAGGGCCTCACAAATTGTAACAACAAAATATATTATCGCCTCTTCAGCAGTTGTTTATTTTGTTATTCTTTTCCTTCTTTGTTCTTCCAAAACTAAAAACCCTAAAAGAGAGACACTCCTACCTATAACTGCAGACTAGTTCAAGGCGAGCGCCGCTGACGCCGTCCATAAGTCCGCTCCCGCCAGCGGGACCGCCAGAAGAGGACAACGACGATCGAGAGTTCCGAAGCCCCGCGTCCTCCTCCTGGGCGCGGACCAGGTAGATCTCGATGACATTGGCGGCGGCCACGACGAGGTTGGGGAGGGTACCGACTGGGCTGCGCAGGGGGCGCTTGGCCGCTGCGGCAACGGGCCAGTCGGAGTCCATGTCATCGGGCTGGAGGAGGTGTTGGGCGGCTGCGGAGGCGTCGGAGCGGACGAGGGTGACGAAGCCGACAGCGCAGTGCTCAATGCCCGTAGGCCGGTGCATCATCTTGAAGGCCGCGTAGCTCATCGTGGCGTCGCAGGGGACGGGCTCCTCCTGCCGCTGCTAGGGTTTTTGGTTCAGATGGATGCGTAGATTGAGATCTAAAAAAGCTCTCTTTTGGAGGTAGAAGATATTGTGCAGGGAATGGACGTGGAGAGCAAGCGATGCGACGAGATGGAAGGAAGAGTAGTGCACTTAAACCCTAGCGACTTTGTAACTTGGCGGGATACGGAGAGAAGATGATGGGGGTGGCGAGACGCGGTGAGCAAAGATTCGATTTCTCACTTGGCTTGCTTTTTATTTTACTAAATAATCAAAATCCTCAAGAAATTTGTTTTTAGTTTTTTAAAAGATTCATGAATGACAGTCACTTCCTTTTTTTATTTTATTTTCTTTTATCATTAATTGTGTTTGGTGTAGCTGTCAGAATGGAACTTGCTAATTCTCTATTTGGTAAAAGAAATTAGAGTGACTTTTCCTTAAAAATAATTATTTTTGTGTTTTCTTGTGAAGAAAATATTTTCATTTTATTCACAACACAACAACCAAACTTTATTGAAAGCAAGTTGTACTAGACATTTTTTTTTCGAACACAACCATAATATTCCTATGAGCATTTTTGGCTGATTTGATATTTCGTATCACATAAGCAAAAATGTTATAACATAGTATATGAATAAAATAATGTATCATAAATATAAAAATTTAGAAAAAATGTATAGTGTCCTTGTATAAGAAAGATAGTGCTCTATCGGGAGGTCGTTGTCTCATTCTCGTTTTTTATGATATATTTGAGATAGATCCTCGTTGAGAGAAAGGGAAGAGAGCGTAATGAGTACAAAAGTATTAATCTTATTTGGATAGATATTAATAACGAGAATAATATGACAATAAAGTTGTTTAAGTGATTTAAAAAAAATTCTCTACGTATTAAATTAGGGTTAAAAAAATGAAGGGTAATCCTTTGTTTCCTTCTCTTCCCTTTCGTTCTCCTCCCTTAAAACTCAGTTCAAATGTGATGAAAATTGTTTTCCCTTTTTCTTCATTTTTTCGTTATTTATCTTTGATCCAAACAAGCTTTTAAACTTTGAAGCAATTAGAGATAACACATCCTTAACATCATAGAAAACCTTAGTGGAATTTTCAAGATGGACTTCATCATTTGAAACAATCTTCAATGGCGATTGACGATGGATGGAGAAAAGATTAAACCAATGATGAAATTCATTAAAAAAAATCGACTGTCAAACTGAGCATCGAAAATCTACTACTCATAAAGGTTTGTAACCTACCGGATGAAGGAGCACCACGAATTCTTCAGTGACCCACATATTCTTCAAGTGTTTCTTTGTTTTGTAAGATATGTAAGATAGTCTTCTTCTCCGAATTAATTATATGCTCTCTCTCTCTCTCTCTCTCTCTCTCTCTTCAAACTCACACACACGTGAGTGAGCTTGAGCTTGTCTATGTGTGAGCTTGACCGTGCCCTAACGAGCTCACACGAGCCATGATGAGCTCTCGTACACAAGCTCGCATGTAATTGTGAGCTATTCGATGCCCCAATTCATTAGCTTCATCATGCAATATTGTACTATCATATGTCGTGTCTCTGATGTGTCATCTATGTTTCAACACTCTTGGGAGCATAGGAGGTGAAGTCCATGTGATCCAATAATGAGAGGCTACACTACAACTCCTTGTCGCTAACTTTGCTTTTTGGGAGGTCTTTCCCATGACTCATATGGATATTAGCTAAAGAAAATATAATCTTTCTTGTAAAAAAAATTCCTTTGTATTAAATCAAGCCAAAAAGGTATAGACCAATAAATACAAAATACATCTTCTGTTGGATAACTAAAAACAATACATAATAATTATAATTCTAAAACTGTTAGTGTATAGATAAAATACGACTATATGTGTTCATAACATTTTTTGTCTTTCAATATTTGTGGTACTAAGGGTTAAAATATCGTTTAATATCGATAAATTGGTCAATTTAATAACTTTGAGATCATGCAATTAGATAAGGGGAACCGTGTCAAACACATAATAACTAATAACTTGTATATACATCACAAAAAAAATTAAAATATCATTCTAGACTCTCTTTTTTTAATTCCGAGATAAGCAATTCCATTCTTGTTATTTTGTGTAAAACATCAATTTTAAAATAAATAAAAAATGATAAAAGAAAGATAATATATGATATTATTAGTATTAGAAAAATGACAAGTTTAATATGTTTACTCCTATTAAAATTAGTTTACAAAAACTTCTAATTGCAATCAAACTTTATTTAGAGTTTTCTTTTTTATAAATAAGATTCAACCCCTCATCTCTTCTCGTAATATTCTCTCTCTCTATCTATCTATCTCCTCGGAACATTAGAATATGATGGAGGAGAAGAGCCCCCAAAAAATGTTCATCCTGATCGCAAGAATAAGCTAGGGCAAGAAAGAAAAGAAGAGTTTGACTACAAATTAAGATATGCAAATAATATGATCAATTTTAGAGTTTCTCATATATGTATGATTTAAATAAAAAAATTATGAGTATGACTCATGGGTATTATTATTCCAGTTAAAAGTCTATGATTGGCATGCAGAACAATAGTCATGCCCTAATCAACCTACGAGATAGAGAATGAACAATAATCGCTAGAACACCGAAGGTCGAACACGGACCATGTTGATCGAATAAATAATAAAGCAAATAAAATACAAAACCACACTCTTTTTCAAAATGGTTCGTGTTCACCTTCGCAGTTATGGAGCTAAAAGGAGGATTGTGTTGTTCTGAATGTGTGTCATGTTCTTCCCAACACAAGATGTGTTTCCCTTATAGAAGAAAGATTGAGATTGTTTAATTATGCCTTATTACATGTAACATTCATATTGCTTATTTTTTTACAGATATTATAGTGTTGAGGGATCAATCAAAATAGAACAACGAAATTAAAAACGAGAAGAAAATATTGACATAAGAATTTTAACGTGGTAAAACTCTCTTAATTAATATGAATAAGAAGAAATATCCACGGGCAAAAGTATATCATCATCATATATTTTCATTATGAAGAAGAAGATAGTACATAATAAAAAATCTGAACCCTTGTTTATAAAGGTCCATACTGCGGAGGACTTCGCCCCCGCACCTCCACAAGAATCAGTGGCGGTAATAAAATATTCACCATGCTTGAATATATGAAATACTAAAGATAACGAGCATAATGATATTATGATGTAATTAATATTTTAATCACCGGAGATCAAAGGAAAGATACAAAAATAAAAGAAATGATTTGGGCAAAAATATATTGAATATGATATGATGAATATTATGTCGTCGTGATGAAATTGATGTTGTTGCAATAAATTAATTAAGGACTTTGTGAAGAAGAATGTGAAGTGACAAAAAAGATATAATAAATCTACTGTTGACTATGATATAATATATTTTCTTATTTCTATATTCATATAATTTTAAGTATAATTTTTGTAATGATTATGTTGATTAGTCAATTAGTTAAAAATTAAGTTAAATATATAAATTCATAGTATTTTTAGAAAAAAAACATTCTATCACAAGATAATGTGTGCTTTTGAGAGCGTAATATTTTGTTGTTTTACGAGGACACAAATTTTGAGAAGTAAAATTATCAATGTTTGTCTATAAATCAAAGTTTTAAAAATGTGAAATTTGATTCTCATAATTCTCCAGTCAAACAAACTCTACGATATACATTAAATCGAAACCTATAAGAAATATCCAAATTGAGGAAGTCAATTCGTTTTTCTTGGTCCCAATAGCGAAAATACTGTAATTAGATTAAAAAAACTGATGACAATACAATACAAATTTATTAATATAAAAAAATGGATTATATCATTTAGTTATTCTTAAGAAAAAGTCGATTATTATTTCAATGCCCAATTTTTTCTATTTTGTTAAATAAATTAAAAGGAAACGACGGAATTTGAATTTTGGAAACCTTTCTTTTCACCTATATAAATTACTAAAAAAATATAAAGGAACAAATTAACTTTTAACACGCCAGATAATTAAAAGAATAAAAAACGTGGGACTCACTCACAACCATCATTTTTTATTATCAATTTTTTTTTCTATCCATCAGCACACCCGAGATAAAAAAAGCCATCAACATCCTTCACTCCTCGCGCTCCTCTTCGTCCGATCCCTTGGCAATGGCGGCAGCTGCTCGAATCCTCTCCATCCTTCCCATCTCCACCTTCGCATCCAAGGAGCCCTCCACCGCCGCCGCCTCTTCTTCATCTTATCTCCCATTGCAGTCCCGTTCCGCTACCACACCTCTCCTCCACCGCTGCGTCCTCTCCACCTCTCTTTTCGGCGAAGCCGTCCATCTCTCCTCTGCATTCTCGCCGCCTACGCCGGCTCCCAGGTCGGCTCTCCGCTTCGCCAGCACTGCCTCTGCGGCCGCTACTGCCGTCCTCTTTTCGCTCCCTACTGCGTAACTAAAAAACTATTCTTTCGATCTTTCTTTTTCTTCCGGAGGCGTTTTCTGATGGATTTTTTTTATCGATTGGACCAGGAAGCCAGAACGGGCGGCGGGGAGCGAAAAGGCGCCCAAGTAAGAGCGGAAGATGTGATCTTCACTTGGTTTCTGCTTCTTTTGCTGTTTAGGTTTATAAAGTTATAAACTTTGTGTTCTCGGCAGCTGGTCGGCAAGGTCGATAAAGTCGTTCACCATGGGGGAGCTGGAGGCAAGGAAGCTCAAGTACCCCAACACGGGCACCGAGGCCCTCCTCATGGGCATCTTGGTGGAGGGTAAGTTTTTTATAATTTAATTTGCTTCATTTTTTTGTTTCAATTACTTTGGATTACTGGCTTGATGAATAGTACATTGGGGAATTTTTATTTTGATCTCATGGTTGTCATGGCTCATGGTGCCTTATATTTTCTAGGTATCAACTTGCGTATCAACTCCAATTAGTCTTTTAAGTGTCTACAAAGTGCATTTGTGATGTTTTGATTCAAAAAAAAAGTGCACTTGTGATGTGCATGTAAAATGACATTATAGTTTTTTTTTTCTCTCTTGCGTATCAGAGATGTCTGTTACGGAGCTTAGTATATACATTGAAAAGCTACAATCAGAGTAAGCTCTCAAGGCATGCAGAACTGTGTTTAAGTTAAGCTATATATCCTGACGACCTTGAAGAATGCTCAGGGATCAGTGATTAGGCAATGTGATATGTAAATTTTCATTGAGTGTTTAAGCCCATATAAAAAGCTTCACAATGGCTCTTTTTTTCCTTGAAAACTTGCAGATTAAGGTGTAAGAAACCTTTCATGTTCAAGTATTCAGAATACTGAGTCAAAATTGTTGATCAGAACCTGGTAAAATTTTTTAAGTTAGTTAAGAACTCTTTTCATACATGCCAAAGACTGCTTCAAGTATCTTTCTAGTACTTGTTCCATCAAGTATGGCTGAAACCTAGTTTTCAGCATTTTTGTAAGTTCATATTTTTCAAGACACAGTGGTACTGGATTCCATAAAGTATGATAGGAACCTAGTTTTCAATTTTTACTATTTAATTCTTATTTTTCAAAGTAGAAAGGTACTAGCTACATCAAATATGAGGAGGATCTAGTTTTCAGTATTTTACTTTTAAGTTTGCACAAAGGTTGATACATTCAACTTGCAATAATTATAATTTTTTTCAGAGTTTATGTTACTAAACAATTGGTCTTACAATTGTATCACATTATTCTATGAATCCAAGTATGACTGTGTCAAGCAAATGCAACTTATCTACCATCAACAGAAAATGAAAGGAAAGAATAAAATTTGTGCTTCTGAAATGCTTCGTAGAATTATCACCTCATAGATTGAAACTTTTATGAAGAAACTTAATCATTTGGATATATTATTTCTCTTTGTGATAAGAATAAAGTACTCGTTTTCTTTGTTTGTTTGTTATCTGCTTGCATACACTTTTAAGTGTGCAATCCAGTGTTATAGCTAATTGTCTTATATTGGAGGACCTTCTAGATATTTTATCACGATGCAAGGATTAATCTATTGTGGACATAATAACTTATTGAAATTGTGTTTCCTTATCTAGCAAGCTTCTTTTTCCCCAAATAATTGACTTTATTTTATAATACAGAGACATCTGGAGGATATTTCCCTCTAATGGATAAAATCAATTACTTTTAAACTGCAATTCTTGAAGACTGATGTTCCATCTGTTGTATTTCTGTCAGGAACAAGTCAGGCAGCAAAATTTTTACGTGCAAACGGAATCACAGTTTTCAAAGTTCGTGAAGAAACTATAAAGCTACTGGGAAAGTCAGACTTGTATTTCTTTAGTCCAGAGCATCCACCATTGACTGAGCCAGCTCAAAGGGCACTTGATTGGGCTGTGGATGAGAAACTAAAATCAGGTTACTCAGAACTCATTAATATCATTTCTTTTTCCCATATTGTTTTTGGTTTATGTGTTGTGTGTTATAGGCTATTTTTAGATTTTTTTTTTGAAAAAAGAAAAGGATGGCTACCTTTTTGTAGGCTATCTTGAGATAAGCTTGAGGTTTTTCAATTTGTAGTTCTAACTTAGATTTGAGTTTGAATTGTGCATAATATGTTACACCAGATTTTTCCATAACTTTTTTGTCAAATCCAAAAATATATTATCTCAGAACCTAGCCTTTTTCTACTGACGATCATTGCCCAAACATGGGTTTTCATTAAACTCCGTTTTCTTTGCTTTGGCTGACCTACACCCTTAGTCCTAAGTCCCAATGTACAAGTAACACTAGACAGATACACTGCCAGTCATATTACATGACCTGAATAATTTTTTTGGAGAACAGTCCTGAATAAATGACATCAAATAAGCCCTGCATATCTGCTTTGAGACATTGTTCAGCTAGTTATGTCCCATGCAAAATATTACTTGATTTAATTATTTTTGTCTTGCTCTTTAGTATTTGAAAAAGTGATCCCGTATGACCTGACCCTGTACTTTTTGTCTTAATATTTGGTTTTGTATTGTTAAGTTGATTTTTTATTTTATGTTTATAGGATCTATTATCAGTTTTCTTTTATTTGAAACTTTTATGAATAAGGCTATCCTGTCTTTTATTTTTCTTTGTAATGTTCGCTAAGATGCCTACTATTTTAGAAATACTAAATCATGTTATCATTTACTTCTAATAAATAGTAAACTTATGTAACTTTTTGTCTTTGTGGTTATTGTATAATCCAGAATATTTTTAATAAATGCTCCCTTTTTGTGTGTCCAAATGTCGTTCAAATTTTACTGACTGTCATTGTTGAATTTTTTTTATATGCCGAATCATTCAAATATACGAATAAACCTCATTCCTGCTTGCCTGTTGTTTGAAAGTTTCTGGTTATATTAGATGATCGTATCTTTCTGCATGATTTTTTTCTTGTTAATATATATTGCTGTCGTTTTGCTTCCGTTCTCTGTTATTACCCATTCTTTTCATATAACAAAACAAAATTCTACAGAGTAATTGTGCTTTCTTGCAATGTCTTCAGATTTAGGAGTATGAAAAATAGACTCCAGTGTTCTCAAAATCTTTGGGATACATCTGGATTATGAATATAAGATGATGCGATTTGTTGAGATGTATATTTAAACTGAATGTATAAGGTGGTCAGATCATGAAATAATGTCATTTTAACTTGTTTGATATCTTGATTGTCTTAAAGGAAATTTAAGAAAAAGGATTGATGGCTGGAAATTTAGAAATTTTGTTATAAATCTTGATGGTGTTTAATATTTGTGCATATCTTTTTGAGAGAGTACTTTTTTGTTGTGGATATTTTGAGCAATTTTTTGACTGAGAATGAGCATATTTGTTATTATAAACTTTCGGGTCGTATTAATTGGAAATCAGTTTCCACAGTCCTTTTCTTGAACAAGCCAAACATCATTCTGGTGTTTACTGGAGCAAACCATTATAAGCATGAATTTCCTTACTTATTGTTGGTCACAAATAATAGATTTAATTCTTACTTGAGCAAGAATTATGAGAGAAACAAAAAATGTTTAAAAGTATCTGGGTTGGAGGAGGAGAAGTCGTATACCTTCACTCATTTATGAAATTTTATTATTACTTAATACCAACAAACTCGGATGTCTTGTGGCTGATATTGAATCTCATTTCATTTGATGCTAATACATTAGGCATGTACTCATAGTTGTTGGAGGCTAGACAATCGAGGTGTATTTTATAGTTGTTTTAGGAATCAATCTCAGTTACCTTCCCAGTTTTGGTTGATGCTATTGATTATCCGTTATAATTCTCTTTGCTTTTGAAACTCTTACTAGAAAAGATGCACAGTACCATAACTATGGCATCTCCTTGAGAAATATCAATGACAAAAGATTTGAATTGCTTGTACTAATGGTAGCATCATATAGTTGCTTGGACCAAGGATTTAAGTGGTTGATTAACTGCTATTGTTTGGTCAAAAACTGAAAATGACTAAAAGGCTAAGAAAGTCAATTCCTGCTTTGGTTTAACCACGAGGTTCACTCCCTTTGTCAGTGTCCGATTAGCCCCTTGTTAGCCCTTGTGAAAAGTATTCATACCATAAGAAAAAGGAAGAAAAGGAGGAATCATTGGAAATTTGGAATCATAATCTGTCTTGTGTCAGAAAAGAGGAGGAGGAATCAAGTAAAAAAAGAATTTAACTGATCTACAAAGTATTATTGGAGAAGTGGAGGATGGCAATTTATCATTGGAATCATTGCTTGAGAATGGCTGAGGCAAGGAGTTTGCTCCTTAATAACTTGCAGGAACATAAGAGGAATATGCATATTGTTTAATCTGTCTTGTGTCAGATCTATACATGTCATGCACTAGCCTATATAGGTCTGCAAACTCACTAGGCCCAACAGGTTTGCAAACCAAGACATTTATCATGGTAACGATCTGGTATTTGCTGATATATGTGGCATGAAGCTATTATTTAAAACCTTTGCTTATTCTTGGTTGTGAAAAATGTTTGATATCTTGCAATTTATGCAAGTTACAAGTGCATTATTTTCTTTCTTCACAGCGGCAAGAAATGGAATGATACTCAACTGAATTGACCTATTTTTAGAAGTGTTTCCCTGACACTATGGAACTACTCCGCAAACAATGTTGGAACTTTCCACAATCAGCAAAATGTTTGATCTATTAAATTCTAGGGCTGATTGTCTAGCAACTCATGGGTCTGCATTGTTTTTTATTTTGCCTCTAAAAGAATATCTTCGCAATGACGACCACTAGAGTGTGGCATACTGGCTTACATAAATTGTTTTCTTTACAGAGCTTCCCTTGCACTATGGCACTAGGCCAACTGATGTTTGGAGTGTACTACAGAGGAGAGGAGAGGAAAAAAAGGATGCGACTTTGGTTTCTATTATTAGTCCCCAGTTCTATGAAAATCATTAGAAAGAATATGATTCAATCTTGATACAAATATCTTTCCATACTTCTTGAAATATGCCAGCAACAGTAAGTTGAACTTGCTGTTAAAGAGGAGCTATACATATTCTTTTCTCTGTAGTACAACAGAGCCAAAACCCAAATACACAAAGCTAATCAAGAGCAACAAAGTTTGGCTGATGACATGCCCACACTATCACCTGACACGTAATCCAAGTTCCATATGACTGTTAAATATATTTGCTAATGATGATATTTTTTTGTTCACAATGATTTATTTTCCATAGGACTTCCAAGTTCCATAAGAGTAGCAACACAGCCAACAAGCCAATCTGAACTTTTGTTTCCTTCGCAGTGATTTTTTTTTGTGCTTTACCCTTTTTAAACTGATTCGATTGTTTTCTCAACATTAGAACTTTTCATGTTTTCTTATATGGATATGCTTTCCTACAAAAGCTAGTGCAGCTTATGTATATTCTTTGCTATGAAATCAATTATGTGGACTATAATATGATGGCAGCTTATGTATATTCTTTGCTATGAAATCAATTACGTGGACTATAATATGATGGTATAATGAACTACTTGGAGATTTATTTGCTAAAAAATATGATTACTGCTGATTATTATGACTAACATATTAATAAAAACTTAAATGGTAAATTTTCCCTGTTTTGGTTCTGTGACATTCAGTCAATGACAAATCTTTATTTGCTGAAAAATATGATTACTGCTGATTTATTATGACTGACATATCAATAAAAACTTAAATGGTAAATTTCACCTGTTTTGGTTTCTATTATTAGTAAATTTCCCCATGCTTTATTGCTATCAAGGCAAATATTTACATTTGCTATGTTCCATGAATTCCAAGGTTGCTTTTCAGTAGTCTACTCTGAATATATTGTCTAGGTTTTTCTCCTAATGACAACTTTTAATCAGGTGCTGATGGAGAGATAACTACAAGTCACATGCTTTTGGGAATATGGTCCGAGAAAGAATCAGCTGGTCACAAGATCCTAGCTTCACTCGGTTTTGATGATGAGAAAGCAAGTGAACTGGCAAAATCTGTAAGTACTAACCTTGTTTGCTGATTATTTTCTTCTTAAATTTTTCATAATGTTCATTTTGTTTACCTTCAGGTTGATAAGGAGATCATCATGAACTATAGATAGAACATGTTAGGAATCTTAGTATTGCCTGATTCTTTTTAGTATGGAGGTTTGCAGATGAGCCCTTTTTGACATCAGGTAAATTTTAATATATTTTAGTGTCGGGTTATACACTCATATGGCCTTGTCTTGTATGCTATTGACATTTTGAGATTCATCTCAAGCTAGACTGTTTTTTGTTCAGTCTTTTATCAATTTTACCAGTCATGTGGAAGTGTATTGATTGTCTCACTGCAGTCAATGAAGTTAAATATTAGCAATCAAATGGTTTCTAACTTTCGCCGAAAAAAGAATCTAAATTGCTCTCTCCAACAAGGATTTAGAGGGCTGTAATGTCATGTCCACTGTCATCACACATTTTGCATTGGCTCAGCTGTGTCATTCTTTCTATTTATTACGTATGTCATCTTTGCGAGCTTGTGCCTTCGTCCAAGATGTGAAGCTGTTATCTAATTTATGGAGTCATATAGATAATCTTATCATCAGGTTGGCTCATATTGTGAGCGAGTTTAAGTCCAGGTTGAAATGTCCGAAGAATTAAGAGTCCGGGATAAATTTTTGTAGTCACTAATTTAATGAGGTTACTTTTCGTCCTAGGCACTTAGAGGTCCTCAATCATGAAAAAAATGTAGACGTTCTTGTGAGATTTGAATCTTTAATGTGTTTATAAAAGTACTCCTGAATATGATATCATTGTTTATCATAATACATATGATTCAACATCATTCCATAATTTATAAATATACGTTATTATTATATATTGTCATATGAAGCAGCTTTATAAACTATGTGTCAAGGTGTTTTCTTATCATTAGTATCTTGACCCTTTTTTTTTCTTTTGAGAAGGTAAGGATGAGAGTCAGGTGCTCTCATGCAACTTTTTTCTTAAGATACGTTACTTGTATTCAGTAAGGGGTCCAACACAAAGATTGGGAGGGGCCAATATATGTAAAAACATTATATATTTTTATTATTTTAATATATATAAGGGTCTTGTCCATTGGGTCCGTCCCTGCTTGTATTATATCCTTAGTCATAAGAGAGATGCTAATTATATATGAGAACATGTCTTGGATCAGTCAAGACGCGTTTTAAAATTAGCTCGAGTGATCTTGTACCGTTGTGGAAGTTCTCACATAGTTTTAGTAAACCTTCATAAAGTTCTTATTAGTGTCTAGGAACTAATGATTAATTGTATTGTTATTATTATGATTCCACTTCCACGCACGACATCATATCTCGTTAATATTAATTGTAAGTATTTCAATATGGATTTGCATTTACATTGTTGACACACTTAAACAAATCAAATTGAAACGACTTAAAATAAAAAAAAATGAGTATTATTTTTTTAAAAAATAAAGATAAAAATAAAAAAAGTTTACATTTTTCGAAATAAAAATGTTCTGTAAATCTACTAAATATTTTTTTAAAAAATAAAGATTATGTTCTCCAATGAGTAAAGTTTACGTTACATACTCTTAAACAAAAAAGTTTCTGCCTCAAGAAAACGTTTCCCCAAACAACTTTGCCACTTAGCAATGCAAACTTAGGTTTTGTTTCGTCTATAAATTACCGTCTACATTGATCATGCTAATACATTATTTCAGGTATTTTATAAGTATAATTAATAATAACAATAATTAATTAAAAAATTAATATTTGAAAATTTTTTTTGAGTAATTATTAGCATGTTAAAGTTTATTTTTAAATATCCTTTTAAAATATATTATTATTATTTATTAATTGTATGGTCACTTTATTATTTTAAATAATTTATTAATCTATAAATTATTTAGTTAACTATTCATTTTAATATTATTTATTAATATTAAAATATTTTAAATAAAATAAGTTATTTAATTTAGAATATATATAATAATGTAATTATTTAAATACTTAATCATATTTTTTTAGTCATTTTATGTTTATTAGCTGATTCAATAGTTGTATTTATCAAATATTTTTATTAAATTTAATAATTAATTCATTATTAGTTAATCATTAATATTAGTTGTTAATTTTTATTCGTTATTAACTATTTAAATTATTGATACATGCCAAATAGGATCTTAGTGTGTCCGTCGGTTTACAAACAATGTCAAATAGCTCGATGCTTTAACTATTGCACTCAATTAATTCTTGTTGTAGAACAAGCAAAACACGAAAGCGTTCACTTACATTTTACATTCAATTAATCCAATATTTGCTTCGGTATGTTAGGAAGCAATAATAAACCCTGACATAATAGAAGAAACGCGGAGACAATGGCACAAGTGAAATCAAGCCTACTTCATTGTGGTATTGGATTAAGAAACAAACCTCACATAATTAAATATATTCTTTTGTGTGGAGCTCATTACAATTCAATTAACTCCATAGCAAAAAGGAATAAAGTTAATTCGCTAATATTTGATCAAGATGTCACCAATGGTTTACTAATCAACCCTCAATATAATGAATTAATCAAAGTAGATAAGATAATATATATATTGTCCGTTCTGGGTCTTAACCCGCATGATTTTATCAAAACACGTCACACTTGTATCAGAGTGGCATAACGACTTATTCCCCTTAGGGACTCTTGATCGTGATATTGTCCGCCTTGGGTTTTAGAGGTGTCTCCCATCGTGCACTCACGATGTAGCACTTAGTCCATCACGGATTTCTAACGCGTCACGCATAGTCAAGGCCATGTCCCCATATATACCCAGCATCTCTCTCGTGACTTATGCATGTGGAACTAATTAAAGACATACCTCTTGCGCATAT